>CAJQZJ010032290.1:6179723-6198542 GCA_907164525.1 Lophiomys imhausi
TCTCAAGTCAAGAAAAACAGCTGGCCATGAAATCAGTAAGAAAGAGACATGATAGCCATGTGAAATACTGGGAAAACTAGTCATAGAGGTGCATAAGATACAAGGACTGGGGTAGAAATGGATATACTACAAGTCTAGGAGCCTTATATAAGAAATATCTTTCAAGCCGGGCGGTGGTGGCGCATGCCTTTAATCCCAGCACTTGGGAGGCAGAGGCAGGCGGATCTCTGTGAGTTCGAGGCCAGCCTGGTCTACAAAGCGAGTCCAGGACAGCCAGAGATATTCAGAGAAACCCTGTCTCGAAAAACCAAAAAAAAAAAAAAAAGAAATATCTTTCATTAGTTCTTTGATGATAAATAAATGCATATAATGTATTTGCTCATGTTCACCAGATACTTCTAGGGAACTTTTTCTTTCTTTTATGAGACAGGTCCTTATATGTTGAAGGAAATAGAAATATCTATAACTGATACTTATGCTTATTAGGGCAGTGGAGTTATTCCTTAGCCCACTACTTATGAATAATCACACTCAGTCACCTGGTGGATTTTATCAAGCCTTAGACTTAATTGTGCAACCATAGCCCATCTAAAATATCTTATAATTTTATCCCCAAATAGTACCCCATAACATGTACATATATCGCTTGGGCTGTTATTCTCCATGCTATTCTGATGTTCCAGGCAACATGGAGATATATCTTCCATTAACCCATGGATCTTCTCCTTTCCTCCTATTGGCTTCTTCTCCCTCCCTTCCTTCTCTCTGCCCCAAAAGTCCACCAATCTTTTCCCTGCCCACCTCTTTTCTACCCAATCCAGGCTGCAGCATTTTATTCAACTAATCAACTTTAAATTACATAGAGCAAGTTTTACACAACAAAGACAGGTATATGTGACAATGTCCTCATCTGGGCAACAAACAGATCTTGGGGCCAGTAATTAGCAATGGAATGCAAGCAGCTTTTAGATCACCCTAACACTTACATAGGGTGACCTCAACTCACAGCATAATGAAGAAGTTCTTAAATTTCTGACCATCCTAACTCCACCTCCTGAGTGCTCAAATTACATACTTGTGACACCACATCAGATTTGTTCAGAACTGGGGATCAAACTGAGGCCTATGAGGATGCCATAAAATACCCTATCAAATAATAATTTTTCATTTAATAAAGAACAAATGTAGGCAGACATGCAAAGAAGCAATGAAAGATATCATTTGATCTCAGGAACACAGGAGGAAATGTTTAATAAACTTTCTCACATTCTGCACGACACACAGAATAGGTTTTCATCCTGAGCCTGTCCTTTGCAGTGATGCTGAGTTTGACAATTTATCTCATGTGAAACATTCCTAGTGTGGGATTATTACTGAAGAGGAGGCTCCAGACTTATTAGAACCAGAAATGATAGATGACTACAAGAAAACCTTTCTGGACTCTGAGGAGCAGTTGAACATATGAGCTTACAGTGGTTGGTTGTGACAGCATCTACAAGCCCAATGCATTCCTACTCCATCATGGTAATGGGAGGTGGACACAAAGTCCCACCCATAAATGAAGACCTAATTGCATCTGATACTTAGTCAGAGAGACAAAGTCAGTGTTTGTAATGATGTAGTGATGGGGTGATGTCATGCATTCTACATGTTAATTAATCTGCTCCCAGAAGCCGGCTTGCTGCACATCAAGTAGCTATGTCACCTTGCTTTCTAATCATTGTCACTGATCGGTTTTATTAAAACACAGGCCTGTGATTGAACAGAGAGAAAGGTAGGAAGAGCAAAAATATACTGGCCTCTGGAGCAGACAGAGAGAATCTTGGGTACAGAAAGCCAAGAGGAGGAAAGAGGAAGACAGGACCCAGTAGGTGAAAGAACCCCATTCCACGTGACCTGGAACATTGGCTAGCCTGGAGAATAACAGACAAGGGATGTATGTACATATGGGGTCATATTTGGGGAATAGTATTAAGGGCTAGCTTAGATGAGCTAAGATTGCACAATCCAGGTAAAGCTTGTTAAAATCCATCAGGTGTCTGTGTGTACTTGTTTAAAATGGCAGGTTAAAGATCAGCACCACTGATCAATTAATGATAATATAAATACTGGTAAAAAAAATAGATAATCACTTCTACAGTGTAGTGTCTGGTAGGATTTCCAAGAATATGGCTGCACAGGTTGAAGTGCATGGGAGAAGGAAGAGAACAGGACATCAAGTGTGTATGAAGGGCAGTGGATTGAGGAGTATCAAAGAGATGCATAAATCATAAAAACACATTGTATGAAATTCTCAAAGAACTGAGTTCCAAAGGTTGTCCTTGTCCCCGTAACATGAACTCTTCTGTAAGATATCAGCATCTCTGGAGCTTCTCTACAGCTATTGGAAATTAGTAATAGAAAACACTGATGCAAACGCTTCCTGAATGGAATTTTATCTTAATGTGATAAACCAATGTCACAGAGATGATCTGAAACTTTCAGTGTGGGATTCAGGCATTAGTAGCAAAGCTCATCTATTTCAGGGAAAGGCCTGGGCGTTCACTATTCCTTCATGGATTGATGCATGTGAGTATGGGGACACTTCTTTAGCTACAGAAAAACAAAAACAAAATCATCTTGTTGCCTACTTGTCATGTTAGAAGGAAATCCTAAAGAGAATGAGCATGTAATCTGTGCTAGATCTGGGCAACTCTGTGCCTGCATCTCATGGATGGTGTGGCCTAACCTGTGGCCCTTGAAGTACATATATCATGGAGAATGATTTAATATGAACAATGTTTTTAATCAATTACAAGGAAACTCTAAGTGCTTGCTAAATTTGCATCATTAAATGCATTGTTCTACAGTCAAGGGCACACATCTTCTCTTTTTGTGGATGCCCAGGGATGCTCATTGTCTTGCTTTATAAAACAATGTTGGGACACATTATACATACAATCTCTTTAGGAGATCTGGAACTGAGGACAAACACTGCTGATAGCAATACTTGGAACCAACTCAATATGACAAGTGATTGTGACTTCAAAGTATTTAGTGTTACTAAATAAAACAGTGAAAATCTTGCCAAATGTATTTGTTATTTGAATATTTTCTATTAAACAGGAGACCTTCAGATTGGAATGAGGCACTAATATTCCAAATTCAAAATCAAAAACTTTCCAGATAATACTGAGGCCAGCTGTGATGGTTCATTAATTAGGTTAATAATTTGAGTTTGTATGGAAACAACTAAGGAAATTAGCAATACATATCTGTGAGGAATATTCTTGATCAGGTTTTGATATAACTGTTAATTTATTTTATATTATGTATACTGGTATTGACCTGAGTGGACTGTATCTGTATCTGTATCTGTATCTGATCTGTACCTCCAGGAAGAGGCCAGATGTGATGGTCACTCCCATGAATGGCATGAAGCCACAATTCTATTTTGAATTTTGCCTCCACCTGCTCAGAGGGCTTCTATGTGTGATACTGTTTGATCTCTTGAAGAATCTCTCCCCACTCAGAGGGCATCTGTGCCTGATACTGTTTTCCTTAGTTTCACTATGATTTATTATCTGACTGAGACTATGGGGGAGACAGTGACGATCCCCTTTCTCTTATGACTGACAATTTTAGGAATGTAAGAAACTGTGCTTACAGTCTGAGTGTGCAGGTTGAGAAAAGAAAACTCATAACTTTCTTTAGCTCTGAATGGACAAATTGTGGAACAGTATGGCCAATATGTGGCAGCTTTGATCTAGGAACTGTAAGGAAGGTTAAAAATGTTATTCAGACCAAGATTGGCCACATGGACCAAGTGCCCTACTTTATGGTCTGGGAAGATCTTACTCTAAACCTTCTCCCCTTGTAAAGCATTTTTTACATCAACAGATGCAGAGGCTAAATGGGATTGTTCTTGAGGTTCAGGAAAAGAAGACAAAGGTGTAAAATAAAAACAAAACTAAACCACCAATGCCACTCTATCCAGTTTTCCAGAGGGAAACAGAGGATCTTATTTTTCCTGCTCTTTACTTGCCTCCTCTGATCCTCCCCTTGAAAACCAACTATGTATTCCTTTTCCAGGTTCTGGACAGCAGCAACTATCAGAGAGACAAGGGGGTGTGGAACAAATTCATAGCAAGGGGAGGAGGTTGGGATAGCACAAAGATTGGGTCACAATAGGCAGGCCTGACAGGTGGCCCCAGCTTGCCCTGCTGATTCTACTATTATTCCTTTGAGATCTGCAGGACCCATAGCTGAAAATGGATACCAGCCTCATCACTACTGGCTGTTTTGCTTCTAGTGATTTGTATAAGTGGAAAACACAACATGCCAAATTTTCTGATAACCCCAGAGATCTTATTGATCTGTTAGAATCTGTTTTGTTCACCCATCAGCCTACTTGGGATGACTGTCAATAGCTCCTTAAGGTCCTGTTCAGCACTGAGAAGCAGGAACGTATCCAGATTGAAATCTGAAAATTGGTTCCTGGTGATAAAAGACAGCCCACCACCAATGTAGATGCCATCAGTGATGTATTCCCCCTTTCCCATCCAGACTGGAATCCTGAGACAGCTGAAGGTAGGGAAAGACTTCAAGTTTACTGTCAGACTCTGCAGCCAGGTCTCAATTTGGCAGCACAAAAGCTGACCAATATGGCTAAAGTAGGGACTGTTCAGCAATACAATGAATAAAGTCTAGCAGCATCCCTAGGAAGAATTATGGAAGCTTTTAAACTATATACACCTATGGACCCTGAGACTCCAGAAAACAAGGCCACAATGGTTATGACTTTTGTTAATCAGTCTGCTCCAGATATTAAATATAAGTTGCAGAGGTGGAAAGGATGAACGAGAAGACAATTCAAGACTTGATGGCAGTAGCAGAGAGGGTATATAATAATAGAAAGACAATAGAGGAGAAGTTTAAAAAAAGACAAATGATAGGCAGACCCAGAACTTGGTCAGGATCCTCCTAGCTTCAACTGCCAAAGATTAATATGAGAGAGAAAAGAGGCTGTGGTACATTGCAAAACACCGAGGTAAGGAGAGCCTCCCAGCTCTCTTTTGGGCACCCCAAAGTAGGAAATAATCAATGTACATACTGTAAGAAAGAGGGACACTAAAAAAAAGATTTTCCCCAATAAGAAGAGTTCATGACCCAAACCCACTCCAATCCTCACTGTGGGAGAATCAGATGACTAGAGGGGACAGGGTTCAGATCTCCTTTCCTTGGGCTGGCAGCCCAAGGACACCCTTAAAATGGAGGGGCCTCAATTCAGTTTTTAGTAGATATGGAAGCTGAACATTCAGTTTTGCTTGAATCTAATGGTCCAATGTCTAAGAAAAAGGCCTGGATACAGGGAGCCATGGGGATGAAATTTTATTCATGGACTACTCAAAGAATAATGGACCTAAAAATGGGACAAGTATCCCATTCTTTCCTAGTCATCCCTTAGTGTCCCCACCCATTATTGGGAAGAGATATCGTAACCAAGATTGAAGCTCAAATTCATTTCCACCCAGAGGGAACCTCAGTCTAGGATAAAGAGGGGAGACATTCATGTGTTAACTCTTCAGCTCGAGGATGAATACAGATTATACCAAGCCCTTTCAAATCCTACATGTGATATGGATCATTGACTCCAAACTTTTCCCAGGCATGGGCAGAAACTGGAAGCATGGGACTGGACAAACATCGAATCCCAGTCTTTATGGAACTCAAACCTGAGGCTGATCCAGCTAGAGTTTGTGAATACCCAATGTCAAGAGAGGCTAGAATTGGCATCACTCCCCACACCCAACCTCTGTTGGACTTGGGAATGTTCACACCCTGCCAATCAGCATGTAATACCCCCTTACTGCCAGTCAAGGAACCTTACTCTGACGATTATAGACCAGTCCAAGACCTATGGGAAGTTAACAGGCGAATTCTAGATATACATCCTACAGTCCCCAACTCATATACCTTGTTGAGCTTCCTGCCTCCTCATCATCAATGGTACACCATCCTAGATTTAAAGGATGCCCTTTTTAGCCTGCCCCTTGCTCCTAAAAGCCAATAACTGTTTGCTTTTGAATGGACTGATCCTGAGAGAGGCATCAATGAACAATTACCATGGACTAGATTACCACAAGGATTCAAGAATTCACTTACTATTTTTTTCCTTTATTTTTTATTTCTTCAAGTTACATCTCAATCGCAGTCCCCTCCCTATTCCCCCTCCAGTCCCACCCTCCCACCCTCAACCCCCCATCCTCTTCCCTTTTTTTTTTCTTTTAAGTTTAAGGTATATCTTATTTCCCCCTACAGTTTCTCCTTTCAGTCCAACAAATGGCTCTTTCTCTTATAATAATAAATACAATACAGTACAACAGAGGTAATTAGGCCACAGTTATGAGGGTTATATGGCTTAACTTACATTCCCAATGACCAGTCCATATGTATTTGATACCTGACTTTAACATTCTACTATCTAAACATCTCCATGAGTGTAAAGTTCTATATCTGACTCAACATTCATACTAATTGCAACACAATTTTAAAAGTATCTTCTTAGATGTATAACACTCTCTTGACTCCTAGACAACTCAAAATTTAATTATGAGACTTTATCTATCTGTTCTTCAATCACCTCAGAGACCTGAGAGGGATAAATATATCTGATTTTATAGGAAGTACAGGGTCTGCAGCTTCCCAAACAAAGAAATGACATACCTGTGGCTGCCTGGACAGTTCCCATTTTCTCTCCATATAGTACAGCATCGCTCTTCAGTCGTTTGGCCCCGCTTCTCTGACAGACATTGATTGTAGAGCAGGGGTTATGAAGGACTTACCTACCCTGTCTTGGCAGAGCTAGGCTGTCGACTTACCTGCTTCCAGGTTTTGTCCTTTTTGGACAGCATTCTGTCTACAGTTGGAGCAAGGGGCTTTTCCTACCAAGAGATAGGCTTGCGACTAATTCAATCATCTCCCACTGGAGATTCTTCGATGCTCATCTTCTACTTGGAGGAGAATAGGGGGTGCTGTCAGGAGTTGATATGTCTTGATATCAAAAAATCTAAAGTTACGAAAATATCTTTGAATGCCATATTCTGCAGATCTCTTGAGGTTTATGAAGAGGCCCTATCTATCTCTTATATTAGGGTAAGCAGATGTTGCTTGTTTCTTAGTAGGTTTATTTCTGATTAGCTTAGCAAGTAACTATAATAGGCTGTCATAGTACCTAACAGAATGACCGGCTTGCATAACCATTAGTTTGCATTTCTTAATTATCCTAAACAGTTTATGACAATTAGTAGTAAAAGGCCGAAACATCACATTTCATTTTTTTCAAGCCAGAAATCTCAGCATGGTGGCATGCAAACCTAAGAGTCCTGTGGAATGTGTCAAGGGTGAAGCCCTTCTTACTTGTGCTGATATCCCACTGTGAGGTGGTGACCCAGATTCTCTGTATACCCAGGTTGTCCCACACGGCAAAAGTAAATGTATCTGTCACCATAAAGGATAACTACTTTTGCTGATGATGTCATAATATATTTTAGCTCTCAACAAGTATAAAGCCATGTCGATTGGGATCATATTTACAAAGGCTAAGCAAACTCTGTTTTTTTCCATGTCTCCTGTCAGATCTCAGAAAAATTGTCGACCCTGGTCATCGTCTAAGATGGCCAGTCCTACCCAGTTCCAGTTGCAGTGAAGCATCAAAGAGACCAGGGCCAAGACTAGAGATGATTCCTTGGGTGCCATCTGATACAGATAGGGAAACATTTCCTGGTCACTTAGAACAGGATGAAAGGGTCCATAGGTAAGCTGCAAAAAAAAAAAAAAAAAAAAGACCACAGAAAAACACAAGAGAATTGTCATGAATCCAAATGTAGGATATTAATAAGATTCATTGCCATCTGGAATTTGTAATAATGGCAATTTTTTCCTCCCAACACTAATGCCATGCCTCAAATTTAGAAACTATCTAATGAATTCTTAAGCATATGTGTTGGATTGAATGAGAATATTTCCCAGAGGCTCAAATGTTTGAATATTTGTTCCCTTATTGTTGGTACTGGTTGCTAAGGTTTAGCTGTGGCTTTGTTAGAAGAAATATGTCTCTGGAAACAAACTGATACTTTTCAAAAGTGCTCTCTCTATGTGCTGTTTGTAGTTCAATATGTGAGCTCTCTGCAGTCCCTACCACTATGTCTTCTGCCTGATGTCAGGATTCCCTGACACCTTGTGAAATTATGAGTCCAAATAATATGTTTCTTCTCTAAGTTGCCAAGTAAGTTGTCATGGAGTTTTAAGCAGCAGTAGAATGAAAAAAAAGCAGTCTATGAAGTGTTTAGCAAAGCGTCTTTCCTGTTTCCTCTGAAATTTTTTCTTTCTTAACCACTAAAATAACCACAGGTAATCAAAATGCAGAGTCCCAGAGCTCAGCCGCAGTGGATGCTTCTGAAAATTTCCACATTTGAGGATTAGGAAACATTGCAAAAGATGGGTAGCAAAATGATCAGAGCCAGAAAATCAGGGAGTGTTGGTGTGAGATTATTTTCTGGTAATATCACAGTGATGCCCATAAAATCTCACTATTATGACTGCCCAAACTTCAGCTGAACAAGGGTGACAGCAATAGACTTGTTAAAGTGGACTGAAATAATCCCGCAAGGCCAAAGCCCTATACAAAGAACTATAGGCAACTTTTAAAAATCAGGACCTGAGATGGTGTCCTTTCTCAGAAAAGAAAACACCAATTGGTTGTATTGTGACAAATGGTCAGTCAAAATCATATATTATTGAAACACTACGTAGACTGAGCAGGTTTATTAGGATAAACACAGATACAAATACCTATGTGTGTATAGTATATGTATGCAGATATATACATATATACCCACATATATGCTATGCAATAAAAATTACTGAAAAAAATAGATCATTAACTTGAAGGTTACCAGGGAAAGGCATATAAGAGTGTTTTGAGGAAGCAAAAAGAATGGAGAAATACTGTGATTACAGTAATCTCAGCAATGAAATTTAAAGGAAATCAGAAGTGTAGAACTCCCTAGGAGGTGTGTATATTGACAGAGGAATGAACCCAGTCTCCTCCGTTTCCTCTCCTTTGTACTTGAGAATGTCACAAAGGGCATCGTGACTTCGCATCCCATATCCCACATCCTCTCACCTGTGGAGATTGGCCATGATGCAACAGTAAGCCCATTGTGGCAGATGTTGTCCACATGGGGCCTGTAAGTGTTACTTGACATGTGAAGTCATCTCCACAGGCATAGTTGGGAAATCTTGCACCAATTTTTTGAAGCAAGTGTTTGAACTCATTCTTTGCTTGTAGGTCATGATAGTGGAATACCTCAAATACAAGAGACTTGTTGGGCATGAGAAGTGGATCCCTGTTTACATCTTCAATGGCAATAAGGACTGCCAGAGCACAAATGCAGTCTTTTGTTGGTGTCCTGAAAACAGAGCATGCTGATTATGGGCAATGCTTTAAAGATGGTGATCCTTCAGTCAACACACACACAAAAAAATATAAGCTGCAAAATAGTTCCCCGAAATGTCCTATGATAAAACAGAGACTCTTCCTGCAATGAGAGAATAGAAGATCTTTATAATCCAATGGGGCCTTTAAAACATTCTGAGGATAAATAAAACATTCTTAAGATTGTGTCACTGTGTACTAACTCAGGGACCTGACTTCATCTCTTCATCCCTTCCTCCCTACATCCCCAACATCCTTTAAAAATTATCTGCTTAAGCCGGGCGGTGGTGGCGCACGCCTTTAATCCCAGCACTTGGGAGGCAGAGGCAGGCGGATCTTTGTGAGTTCAAGGCCAGCCTGGTCTACAAAGCGAGTCCAGGACAGCCAGAGATATTCAGAGAAACCCTGTCTCGAAAAACCAAAAAAAAAAAAATTATCTGCTCATGTCATGGCCTAGAAAGCAATGCCTTACCTGACAATAAATATGGTGTTATTTTGACTTTTGAATTCTCACTACTGACAAATATAAAAAGAACGTAAGTTGCAATGAGTACCTGTGGATACCTTCTCACACAATGTACTGAAGTGGAATAAAAAGGAAGGAGGGCTTTATGGGAGATCTCCATGTTACAAAAACAGTTGGTTTTATAAGACTTCCCAAGGTAAAGGGGCTGGGAATCATGTTCATTTTTACTCTTGTCATCCTGGTTTCTTCTTTTTCTCATTCTTCTCTTTCTAGTTTTCTAACTGAAGCTGTGTAGCCATAATGATGGCATTTCAGAAAATTTTTATATCCTCATGAAGAGGTGAATATTATTCCTTTATGGAATGGTAATTTCTTATGTCTTCTTGTGTTTAATACCTAAACTCTGTCACTACATATATATATGTCATAAACACTCAGTGAAGCAGAATCAGGTGGAACTGTTCCATGTAGCAGGCCTCTTGTTTCAGCTAATTTTAAGTTCAGGAGGCACAAAGTGATGATATACAGAATATTTGTGGAAATACTTGAGAAACCTGCCATATTAAGGGTCACATTATTATTGGCCATTGTACTGCTTTAGAAATCACATACTGATGGTTGAAGCACCAGTGCAGCCTGACATGGACACTCCCTGAACCGAGGACTGCAAATCTCATTCTAGCTTTTCATGTATATTTTAATGGGATATCACTGGATTGGATGAGATGGCATCTGCCAACAGGAGGCATGTTTATAATGAATCAATGTAGAGAATGCTGTCTTTATTCAGCTTCCATTCTTCTATTTAGAAGTCTGGGTCATTGGAAAACAAGACCCTATAAACAATTTCAATGTGGGGAGTAAGCAATATATGACAAAATAAAGTTTTGGTTGACCCTAAGTGGAGAATTTGAAAGGACAGAGAGAAGACACACAGAGAACTCTACCTTCCATCTACAGACTCCTCTTCTATTATACATGATTATATTTACATAAAAAATTCAAATGCACTTACTTCACATCTCCAACATCGGGGTAATTTTCTTTATCCATAGGCCTCTGCACAGCATTGAGGGTGAAGAAACAATCTTTCATCTTACCTTCAATTTTCTTCATTGTCCAAAAGCACCTGGGTTGTATGAAACTGGAAATGAGAAGGGAAATGTTTAAGAAAAAAATAAAAATCAACATGAACATCATAGTCCTGCCTGCAAAGCTTTAAATCTGGGCAGTGTGGATTGTAAAATACCATGCAGTTCAACACATCAATTGGGAACCTATGTATATGCCTGCTTTTATTACATTGCTCAGTGAAGGAGACACTTAGATTCCCCAATTCATTTTCTCTTGCTATCTCACTACCTGGAGGTTGTGGACACTCCTTGTCCTTGAGATCTGCACCTGAGGCCCACAGTCCAAGTGACAAACACTGTTTTGAAAGCTTCGTCTAAGGATAACTCGGCTGCAGGTGCCATGACTTCACTCTTCTCTAAGGAGATTGAGGCCCCCTAAGAGGAAGCCATGTTCAGAATATTTCATCATAGGCTTGCATCAATATCCTATGTGTGTGAAGACTATTAGGGTTGATGTTAGTGAGACAATGAGACCTGAAGTGAAGGTTCTGGAAGGATGCTCTGCTGTCAGATTTCATGTGGACACACTGGGCATTTTAACTTCAAGACTGAGTCAGGGAAAGCAGCTTCACATTTTCAGCATTTGACACTCAGAAAATACACAGTGCAGCCCACACTACTCCAGTCACACCACCAACCAGAGACACTCTATTTTCAGTTATGTAGAGAACAAATAACCTGTGCCTTATGCTGCACCGACAAATATCATGTCTGCCTTGAACAACAGGGAACTAAGTTGAGTGTTTGGGGTCTAAAAATGACCTCTCTCCCTGATCCTGAATTCTCAGAGATCAATGTCATCTGATATTCCAGTTCATCAAATTTGTAATTGATTTCCTACATTGTTTATGCTCATCTTAGGACCCAATCATGGATGGGAAGTACCTTTGGCTTAATTTGCCATCTCTTCTTACTCCAGTTTCCTGGTCACATGTGCTTTGTTTCATTGTATATAGGCATTACTAGTGGGAAAATGTATTGATGACGGTGGCCTGAGGGACCTCCTTTCTTTGAAGTGGACTGCAGAGAAGGCAGCACAAATGTATGTCAGTTCTTTCTGTGGGTGGTGACAGATCTTACTTAGTATCTGAGGTGATGCACAGGGGGTGGGTGATTTCTATGGATCGCTTGAACATTTAAAAGACAATTTTTTTCAGTTAAACAATTTTATTTTTTTATATAAGTATTTATTTTTTTTCTTCAAGTTACATCTCAGTCACAAACCTTTCCCTTTTCCCCCTTCCTGTCCCACCCTTCCACCCTCTTCCCCCACAACAGCTTCCCTTTTCAATCCAACAAATGGTTCTTTCTCTTATAACAGTAAATTCTATACAAAACAGCAGAATTAAATATGCCACATTTATGAGAGTTAAATGGCCCAGTATACCTTCCCAATGTCCAGTTCATACATATTTGGCCCCTGACTTTAACCTTCTACCTTCTAAACATCTCCATGAGTTTAAAGTTCTATAACTGACTTAGCTTTCATACTAACTTGCATCACTATTATAACCATCTTCTTAGATCTAGAATGCCCTCTTGATTCCTAAACAACTCAAAATTAAGCTATGAGACTCAAGCTGTCTATTCTTCAACCACCTCAGAGAGCTGAGAAGGATAAATATACTGATTATATAGGAAGTGCAGGGCCTGCAGCTTCCAATATTAAGAAATGACAAACCAGTGACTACCTGGACAGTTCCCATTTTCTCTCCATACATTCCAGCATCAGTCTTCAGCCTTTTGGTCCTGTTTCTCTGACAGACATTTATTGTAGAGCAGGGATTATGAAGGACTAACCTACCCTGTCTTGGCAGAGCTAGGCTGTCGACTTCCCTGCTACCAAGTTTTGTCCTTTTTGGACAGCAGTCTGTCTGCAGTTGAAGCAAGGAGTTTTTACATGCCAAGAGATAGGCTTGCCACTAATTCAACCATCTCACACTGGAGATTCTTCGATGCTCATCTTCTACTTGGAGTAGAATAGGGGGTGCTGTCAGGAGCTGATATGTCACGATATCAAAAAAAAATCTTAATTTAAGACCACATCTTTGAATGCCATATTCTGCAGATCTCTTGGGGTTTTTGAAGATGCCCTATCTATCTCTTGTATTTAGATAAGCAAATGTTGCTTGTCTCTTAACAACTTGATTACTGAGTAGCTTAGAGAATATCTGTGATAGACTGTCATAGTAGCTAACAAGGTGACATGCATGCATGACTAGGAGTTTGTTTTTCTTAACTATCCTAAACAGTTTAAGACGGTTGGTATCAAGAGGTCAGAGCTTCACATTTCATTTTTAAGTATCTCTAGGTACGATACCATTAGGAAGCGTTACCTTTAATTTTGTTTCAATATACAAAGATCAATTCAAATGTGGCTAAATATACTCTTAATTTTGTATCAATATACAAAGATCAATGCCTATGTGGCCCAATACAATCTTAATATTGCGTCCATATACAAGGGTCAATACCATTGTGGCCAACTATTATCTTAATTTTGTATCAATGTACAAATATCAATACCGACGTAGTCCAATACAATCTTATTTTTGCACAATAAACAATGGTCAATACCACTTTAGCCAAATATACTACTAATTTTGTATCAATATACAAAGGTATAAGGGCATATTCAATAATCTGACCCTTCTTCTTGGTCCTTCCTGTGCTATGTCTATGTCTCAATTTTTCTTACGTCCGTGCATTCCTACATAGGAGATAAAGAAGGATACAGAAAAGGGAAAGAAGGAATACCCCGGGTCTAACCTCCAAAACCCATTAAACAGGACCATTTAACAACTTGTAATCTCTTCCCCTAAATAACAGTTTTCAGTTGTCCTTCAAATAACCAAAAGGGGGGGGGGCGGAGAAACACCTTCCCCACCCTCTGGGCATGGGACTTCGCTCTCTTAAAATGACTTCCTGCTGATTTGGGTCGTAGTAAACCTGTTTGGGGCCTGAACCAAAATGGAAAAATGGTTAAAAATGTTAGTACAATCCTTTTATGTTCAGTCCTTCTGTTCTCAGCTGTTTAGATGTCCTAAGGAGTTTGTAGGCAGAAGCTGAACTTCCAGGCTTTACTGAGGTTCTGGCTGGGGCATTGTGTAGAGCTGAACGGTCTTAGCGATATTGAGTTGTTGTGGTTGTAGGCTTTTGATGGAGACAGCTATTGAGGGAGTCTGTCAGGCTGAATCATCTGGGTCACTCGTCTTCTTTTGGTGTCTGATTCTGTTTTCTGCTGAGGTTTCCATTGTCCAGTGGTGAAAGACTGTTATGCAGGGACACTCCACCCCAGAGGATCAAGACGGAAGGGTCAGGGGGTAGAGCATGGGAGGGTGCGGCTGGGAAGCAGGAAAAGAGGACAATATGTTAAGGATGTAACCTGTAGCAACAAACAAATAAATTTATTAATTAAAAAAAAGCAGGTAACAACGTTAAAACACTGTAAATAAAATAAAGGATACAGCCATTCAACCTGGGTTTATGAACTTCCAAGTGTCGAAAAAACGTAGAGCTAAGGTAAAATACAGGAGAAATGTGGTGTTAACCCATGCCTTTAACTTCAGCAGAGACGGGAGGAGCACCATAGAGTTAGTGGACTTATAAATTCTAGAGTTACATGGAACAGGGTGGTGAGGGTACACACCCTTAATTCCATCATTCAAGAAGAGTACACCCTTAACCTCAACACACTAGAGACAGAAACAGGCAGATCTCAGAGCTCAAGGTCAGCCTGATACAAAACAAACTCTAAATAGAGAAAAACTTCCATCCAGGAGTGGTGGAACACATCTTTGATCCCTTCAGATGGGAACCACAGGTCTCTGATCCCAATAATTAGAATGCAGAGACACACACATAGGATTTGGAAGAACCTAAGTTTAAAAGCTACTTACAAAAGGCCTACTCAATACAAACAAATTGTCCTTCGAGATCTCAAAATATATACACTAAAGCTGGTTTAGCTCCAAAATAACAAAATAATTTCTTCTTTAAACCAGATTGAAAGATAACACTTTATATATTGTCAAAAAAACCAAATTTGCTTCAGGAGAAATATTACCTACCCCCCCACACAAAAAAAGAGGGCAATTGTCCCTGAGTGAGGATTAGGGCAGGGCTCTGTTCTTATCTTTCCAGGAGAATCAAAGCATCCATTCAAGGAACCCAGGGACAACTAAAAGACAATTTTCAAACATGTGCCTCTCTTCTGGATCTGTGATAAACTGTCTTCTAAAGACTATGACAAGGATACAGAGTCACATGATAGTAGAAATTTTTCTCAGGAAATGAGAACTTTATTCTTTTAAGATTGCAATTATAAGCCATATTATATTGATGCACACCTTTAATTCCAGTACTTGGGAGGCAGAAGCTGGCATTTCTCTGAGCTCAATTCCAGCCTGGTCTACAGAGTAAGTCCCAGGACAGCCAGGGCTACACAGAGACAACATGTCTCATCCCTGTCCCCTCCCCTGAAAGAAGAGTGCAATTATAATTTTCCATGCTCTGGATTGGGCATGACATGCAGTCTTAAGATTTTGTTTCTAATTGTTATTGGTTTTAAATTCGTATATAACAATGGATTTTATCGTGGCTCATTTATACAGTGTAGCAGTGTATACTTTGCTTTTCTAAGTGCTTCTCTCTGACCCTCATTTGTTGTTATTTTACTACTGACTTCCTTTCTCAGTACAAGTCCCTGACTTCTGACTCTACATCCTGAGTGTGGGATGTTGCATGTTCTAGGGACCATGTGATACTCCTCTTCCTTATTTTCCTTGATTTTGTCTTCACATGACCTCTAACCCCCATTCTTTTATACCCAATATTCCGATCTCCAATAGTCTTTCTGCTTTCTTCTCACATATGTAAACATACATACACATACACAAACACACACACATACTGTTAAACATATAATCTGCAAATAAGGGCAACAAGATATTTATTTTCTGAGTATATCTAGTTTAGCTTAAAATGACAATTTCTTGTTATATCGCCGTATCTTTGTATGACATCATTTAATTCTCCCATGCTTACTACATTTTCCCATTAGACCATATACACGTATAAAATATTTCCACTCTTAACATAACTGCTTGTTGACTGACATCATGTTCAAAAAACACAAAAACAAACTGTTTTTATTTCCATTGCTCCTGTCAAATATGATAGAAAGCAGTTAACCTTCTAGTTGTCTGAGATGGCTAATCCTAATTCCATCTTCAATGATGCCTCAAAAGGGGACTACGGCAGGGCAAAAGACAAGTTCTTTGGAGCTATATGATGCAGATAAGGAAACTGTGCATTGTCACTTAGGATAGAATGAGATGATCCATAGGCAAGTTGAAGGATATATAACATAGGAAGCAACAGTGAGATCAGGAAAACAAATCAGAGATTCCAACTATGCTAATTGACACTTGGAAGTTGTACAAGGAGATTTTTTTTCTCCCCATAGTTAAACTCATGTCTCATATTTAAATAACATCTAAAAATTATTAAGTGTATGTGTTGGATTTAATGTGTATGTTTCCCATAGGGTTAGATGTTTGAACATTTATTCCCTTGTTGATGGTACTGGTTGCCTAGATTTAGGATATGTGAACCTTCCTGCAGGAACTGGTCCCTGTGGATGGGTTTTGAGGTTTGTCAAGTTTGCTCTCTCGGGCATTCCTGCCAATATGTGTTGTCTGCTGCCAGGATTCCTTAACATGATGAAGTCTTATCATTCTGGAACCTAAAGCCCAAATAATCAGTTTCTTCTCTAAGTTTTTGTAGTTGTGGTAATTTACAAAACAATATAAAAGTAATTAGTACAACCAATGAAGTGCTTTAGAAAACTTTGCTTCCGGTTTCCTATGCACCTCCTTTCTGTTTCAACTACTAATGAAAGACACAACCAATCCAAATGGAGAGTTGCACAGCTCAGTTCCAGTGACACCATCTGTAAAACGTTCCTCTATGTAAAGGTCCAGAAACATTGAATAAGACAAGGCAGCAAGAATGTAAGTGCCAGAAGACAAAGGAGTTGGTATGAGATTGTCTTTTAGAAATATCAGAACCTAAAAACCCATAGTTTCCATGATCACCCAAACATGACTTTAATAAGGATGTACCAATGAACATGCCAGAGGAGACAGAGAAAAGCCCAAAAGGCCTCCATCATACACATAAAGTATAAATCGCTGAAGATAGCTGGGAGCTGGAGAAGTAGTCTTCTCTAGAGAAAAGATGACCAATTGACTGTCTTTTCTCCTTTGCAAACATTCAGTCCAGAAAACACATGTTAATGAAACATTATATGGATTGAGCAGGTTGTAGTAAGGGGAGAGAGAGAGAGAGAATGTGTGTACAATAAAAATTAGTAAAAATGGAGAAAAGGACACAGGGAAACATTGTAACTATATGATAATCTCAAAAATAAGGTAAAACTACGGGTTCTTTTATTCATTCATTGGATGAGGGACATCTGGCTTGTTTCCAGTTTCTAGATATTATAAATAAGGCTACTATGAACATAGATGAGGAAATGTCCTTGTGGTTTGGTGAGGAATCATTTGGATGTAGACCCAGAAGTGGTATGCCTGGATCTTGAGGTAGAGCTATTCCATGTTTTCTAAGATATCAACAGACTGGTTTCCATAGTGCTTGTACAAGTTCGCACTCCCATCAGCAATGGAGGAGTGTTCCCCTTTCTTCACCACCTTGCCAGCATGTGCTGTCAATATAATTTTTGATCTTATCCAGTTTGACAGGTGTGAGATAGAATCTCAGAGTCATCTTGAGTTACATTTCTCTGATGATTAAGGATGTTGAGCATTTCTTCAAGTTTCTCTTGGCCACTGTTGATTCCTCTTTTGTGAATTCTCAGTTTAGCTCTGTTTCCCATTGCTTGATTGGATTGTTTGGTTTCTTAGTGTTTAATTTCTTGAGTTCTTTATAAATTTTGGATATTAGCCCTCTGTCTGACCTGGGTTGGTAAAGATATTTTCCCAATCTGTAAGTTGCCGTTTTGTTCTAATAACAGTGCCCTTTGTCTTATAGGAGATTTACAGTTTCATCTACACAATGAAATACTATTCAGATATCAGAAACAACGAAATAGTGCAATTTGCACCCAACTAAATGGAATTAGAGAATCTCATCCTAAATGAACTAACCCAGACTCAAAAAGATGCACATGTCATCTATTCACTTATAATTGGATTTTAGCCGAATAGTACAGAATAACTATTGTACAACCAACACACCAAAAGGAACAGGAACCTAGTCTTTGTTGATTAGACACTTTGCCCTGGTGGTGCTGCCATGTAGGCCCCCAGTATATGAGGAGGCTCTTGGCCGTCATGTGACTGCTGAACTAGGGTGGGAGACTGATGTATGGGAACACCCCTCTCTAGAGGAGTAGGATGGGAGGGTGGAAGGGTGGGAATGGGAGGGGTGGAGGGGGGCACTGTGATGGAAGTGTGTCTTAGAGCAGTGAGTAAACATTTTAAAAATAAGGTAAGGGGAGATCCAAGATGGCGCCGACCATAGAGCAGTGCATCTGAGTAGTAGGTGAATGAGATTAGTCACGGCGGAGTGAATGTGAGGTCCCCTAGCCTACAGTGAAACACAGATGGTGTCTGAATTCCCACAGCGAACACTGAGACCGGTCACCAGGTAAAACAGCGCATGCAGTTCCCAGGAACACAACCCTGAGATCAGCCAGCTCCGTCACCTGTCTGGAGAGG
>CAJQZJ010032290.1:6198942-6227958 GCA_907164525.1 Lophiomys imhausi
GTATCTGCCTCCCTATATATACAACGAAAGGGACTTCTCTTCCTTTATCCTCTGAGCCAGGTGAACCCACTTCAGAATTGCTCTCAGAAAACTTGCTTGTATACTTTTTCAGTTTTGCTTGCTCTCCCTTATTACATCAGCCAAGAAACTTTTTATCTGGGGCAGAACCTATTAATAGCCCTGCAATGAAACCCAATGTATTCCGGCAAGTACACAGAAGATATTCAGTTTAGAATAGGATGTATAGACGGACCATATGATAGTTGGACTTACAGGGATTAGAATGTAAGGAAATGTCAAGTCTTCATTTTTATCTTTGTGAGAATGCAGACAGTGTGACAATGGGTCACCTCTTATGTTTGGAGTTCTTTCTGATGTGCCATTATCCACCTTTGCACTACCTCCAAAGTTCTTAAATGTGGTTCAACTATAGACTTCACTGTTCCTTCCAACCACAGGCAAGTTAATCAATTCCTCATTGTTTCAAGAACAAAAGACTTGAACTGTATGTTCATATGTGGAGATAATCTACTTGGTGGAACTGTGGGTATTCAGATAGGGTGGGTTTTTTTATGTTGCATTTTTAAACTCTTTTTTCGATCATTTTAATACTTTCTATTTCTGAAATTAAAATGTATTTTCATAATCTCCACTGAATACCTCCCAGTTGTTCTCTCTCTCTCTCTCTTTCTCTCTCTCTCTCATTCATGACTGATTATTTCATTGTTTTCTTTTAACCAATATATTTGTCTGAAACTTTTAACCAAAAATTAAATAGTTGTAATAGAAACACAAGGTCTCTTCCTACTGTACATAGTAGAGTATTCTTAAAGTACATACTAATTATGAAGTGCTTCAAGCAACTAGTACAATGATAAAATGTACCCTACCAATATATTTATTTGTATGTGTGTTAGTGCTTTGCCTGTATTTATGTGTGTGCACCACATGCAATCCTGGACCCTGTGGAGTTCAAATACTCTAGAGGTTTTATTACAACTCTAAGCCATGATACAGTGTTGGAAATACAGCCTAGGTTCTTTGCAAAGGAAGCTAATCCTCTTAAACACTAAGTCATTCTCCAACCTCAATAGAACAGTTTAAACACATAGAGATCTGTAAGTGACCATGCTTACTTATCAGGACTAGTTTACCTAACATGGCCAGTCAAAGAATTAATAAGGCTCATAATGTAGAGGCCACAGAACAACTGACGATTTGATAATTTTATTGAAACAATCAAACTTTTTATACCCTTCTAAGTAAAAGAGAAGTTTGGCAGTTGTCAGAATCAATAGGCTTGTAGTTGCCAGGATATAACCTTTGCAAGTTATCCAGGGCACACAAAATTAATAACTGAGACAAAATGTCCAATCAACTTTCCATGTTTCCTTGACTTCTAAGGGAACATACAAAGAAACATACAGTGCCCTGAACATTTTACTTGTCTGTGAGATTGCCCCAGTTTCTCAGGAACTGAAAGGCACACAGTTCTCCAGAGCCATGGACTCTAACCTGAAAAAAAAAACTAAGACATATGCCCCTCAAGGCAGCCATGCCAGTCCAACATCAGGTTTCCCTGCAGAACTCCAAATAGAATTTTAGGAACTTTGATGCCATACCATTTAATATATGGCTTCCTATTGGTGTGAGTATCTGTAGGGAGAACAGTGAATAGAAAGAGCTCAGTATGTTCTGAGGGGGAGATCATCCTCTCCTTCTGGAGTTCATATTTGTCTACCATCTCAACACTCATATAAAGAAAGCAAATCTCCACCAGGCAAAAACTTGAGCGACAAGTGACATCTAACTAGGGGCTAGGGAATAGCTGAACAATTAAGAGAATTCACTGTTCTTCCAGAGGAATGGGGTTCAGTTCCCAACACAAACATGGCAGCTAATGTCATCCGAATGACAGTTCTGGGCTTCAGTTCTGTGTCCTGTCCCCTGTGGTTACTGGATGTGTGTTAGAACACACCATTACAGGAGAAATAAAAATAAAATAAATGTATTTTTAAAAAGACATCCAACAGGCAAATCTCCCTGAAAGTAGAACCTTTCTCAACTCCAACTCAGCCTCCACTGTTATAAAAAATAAAAATCACTAGAGCAGCTCAATCGTCACATCTATTTGATAGCTGGCTATTTGTAATTTTGAAGGATAATTTGATTTTTTTCTTTTCCAGTCTCCAATGTGGCTATAAGTTCCACCATTCCAAATTCACCCACCAAGAAGCCTGACCCTGTCCACTCCAGGAGAATCGAGACCGGCCTGCTGGGTCCCCCCCAATTTGGGCCGACTTTGTTCCTCGAAACAACCTGAGCATGATGTCTTATCTAAAGCAACCTCCTTACGCAGTCAATGGGCTGAGTCTGACCACTTCAGGCGTGGAATTTCTGCACCCCTCCGTGGGTTACCCAGCCACTACCACCCCCGAAACAGCGGCGGGAGAGGGCTACATTCACCAGGGCACAACTCAATGTTTTGGAAGCTCTGTTTGCCAAGACCCATTATCCAGACTACTTCATGTGGGAAGACATGGCCCTAAAAATAAACTTGCCCGAGTCCAGGGTACAGGTATAGTTTAAGAATCAAAGGGCTAAGTGTGGCCAGAAACAACAGCAACAACACAATGGTGTTCTAAACAAAGTGAGACCCACCAAAAAAAGACCAGCTCGGAAAGTGAGTTCAGAGAGTGGTACCACTGGCCAGTTCACCCTCCACCCCCAGTACCTCAGTCCCAATCATTGCCAGCACCAGTGCTCCTGTCTCTATCTGGAACCCAGCTTCCATCTCCCCACTGTCAGACCCCTTGTCCACTTCCCTGTCCTGCATGCAGAGGTCCTATCCCATGACCTATACTCAGGCTTCTGGTTATAGTCAAGGGTCCGCTGGCTCAACTTCCTACTTTGGGGACATGGACCATGCATCTTATTTGAACCCTATGCATCACCAGCTTCCTGGACCAGGGGTCACTCTCAGTCCCATGGGTACCAACGCAGTCACCAGCCATCTCAATCAGTCCCCAGCTTCTCTTTCCACCCAGGGTTATGGAGCTTCAAGCTTGGGTTTATCTCGACCACTTAGCTTGGATTATGAGGACCAAACTGCCTCTTGGAGCTTAACT
The DNA here is from genome assembly GCA_907164525.1 of Lophiomys imhausi. NCBI lineage: Eukaryota > Metazoa > Chordata > Mammalia > Rodentia > Muridae > Lophiomys > Lophiomys imhausi. The sequence continues at coordinate 6,202,071 of CAJQZJ010032290.1, forward strand.
TCAATGCTGACTGCTTGGATTATAAAGATCAGACATTCTCATGGAAAGTCCAGGTTATGTGAAGGTCTGTAAAATGTCTTTTTATGGGTGATTTTTTAAATATGCTTCGTTGGACATTTCCAGTTTTAGCCAGGCTTTGGTTAAAAGAGTTAGTTGGGATGATGCTCTCAGACTCCTGATCAAAGTTCCTGAGAGAGGCATAGAAGGAAAAATGAAGGGCCTTAGAGGGGCCTAGCAACCAGCAACCTGAAATGGACAAACCAGTCTACTTAAGATTCTGTCATAGTTCTAGATCATTGTTTTTCTGATTTGCAAATGATTGATCAAATATATTCTAGCCACATATGACTAAACACCATTCAAAATTAAAATCAAACGCAACTAAGTTGGAAGGGAAGGGAGGGAAGGACATGGCCCTCAAAGCAGAGGTGGTCAGGTGTTTTAGCCAATCCTTGGTTGAGTCTTAGGAATGAACAGTGACCCAAACCCATCCATGTTTCATGACCAACATGTAGTTGGCACTGACACCTTTTCAGGGCTGTGTGAATTGTGAGAATGGTTGTCCTAGATGCACTACCTTATCTAACAAAATAATAATGTTCATAAGGAGTCAATATGTAGTTTAAGAGGCAATAAGTGTGTGTCTTATATAAATGGTACATCTGTGGTATTTAATCTGTGCTAGACTTCAAAACTGTGATGTTATTGTATGCAACCTTGAACTTCATCTCTGCAGAGGTTCTACTGTAATTAAATAGGTTATAATTATAATAAACAAATTTACAGCACCTGAGTACTGATCAAGAAAGATTGCCTTTGGCCGGAGGTGAGCTGCCTTGCTGGCTCTGGACAAGGATAGAGAAGAAGTAGAAAGACCCTAATTCACCCATAATTTAACGGTGGTAAGCCCGGAAGTAAAAAGACATTGGTTGATTGCTATGACCCTGATGAAATTGAAACTGAGGTCATTGTCATTTCTGTTTGCAGATGTTAACTGGAAGTTATATATGCATAACCCCTTCCTTCCTAGATTGTGCAGATATGTATAATTATATTAAAATTGTTCTAGTACAAAAAAAGACAATCAACATTTATAACCTGGGTCCAGTATATTCATACTGCAGAAAACCAGCATTGGTAGTTTTTATTATAATATGTATGTATTAAGGCCCATGTGTTTCTAAATAGAAATGTACTACAGAATTGTTTGATGGGAAGAGTCATGTAAAATTCACATGTACAACAAGATATCATTCACACAAATATCTTGTATTGTCCTCTCAGCACTCAACTGCTTTAAAGTCACTGATTTACCCAGATATCAAAAAGTCACTGATTTTATTTTGAATCTTTTTGCATATTGGAGGACCAAGGATTACTTCCAGACTTCACTAATATTGGGTATATGGGTGATGTTAAATAACAGGCTGAGAAGATTATAGGAGACAGTGTACAAAACAGGAGCCAACCTGACAGTGTTAGGCAATATCATCAGAGGAAACAATGAGGATCACTAGAAAACAGACAGGTTTTACACTGTAACCTAAATTTGGGGGGGGGGTAATGTACCAACATTGCTTTGGTCAGTGACACGCAGTGAAATGAGAGTTCAGGAAGATATTTTCTCCCTGAAATATTGAAGAGAATTTCTGTCAGGTCTTAACAAAATTATGTAGCACTTGGGGACAAAGATGCATCCCAGCAGGCCTGAACTGGACGCCAAGATAGAGAAGACCTCTACAGCTACCATAACCTTGCCCCTGGTGCTGTGGTAGACAGGGAGGAAGGTGACCCAGACACAGCAGAACACCAGCATGCTGAATGTCAGGAACTTGGCTTCATTGAATATGTCAGGCAGGTTCCTGGCCAAGAAAGCCACCATGAAGCTCCCCAGGGCTAGGCAGGCCAAGTATCCCAGGACACAGTAGAAGGCAGTGACCGAACCCTTGTTGCAAACAATGATGATGTGGCCATGCTCAGAGTGTGCATCAATGTCAACAGAGGGAGGAGAAGTTCCTAGCCAGACTGTACAGATAATAACTTGGATCACAGTACACAGAGGAATGAGGTAGTTAGGTGCCCCTGATACCAGGATGTGCCTCATCTTTCCTCCAGGGGCTGTGACTTTGAAAGTCAGAGCCACAGTTATTGTTTTGGCCAACACAGTGGAAACAGCCACAGTGAATACAACTCCAAACGTGATTTGCTGCAGGATGCAGGTGGCTTGGTTGGGACGGCCAAGGAAGAGCAATGAGCACAGGAAACAGAACATGAGTGACGTGAGTAAGAGGTAGCTGAGGGTTCTGTTATTGGCCTTCACAATAGGAGTGTCATGGTGCTTCACAAAGACCCCAAGAACCACAGCTGTGAAGGCAGAGAAACACAAGGCCATGAAGGCTAGAGCAGTTCCCAAGGGGTCATCATAGCTCAGAAAGATCACAGCTTTGTGAATGCAATGGTTCTGCTCTGTGTTGGGATACTGGTCCTCTGGACACTTCACACACTGATCCACATCTGATGGAGAAAGGAACGTATCACTATTTCAAGTTTCTCATTTCCAATTCACAGGGCACTTTCTGTAAATGTGTGGGAGAAACTGTGCAATATCTACATTTTTTCATGCTAAAGATATAATCAAGTGATTTGGCTGCCAGCAGGGATTTGAGTAAAACTTCTTGAGGAAAGAATCTAAGAAATTATTGCTTATTTTTACTTAATGAGGTGTTTATGGTTTTTTTGTGAGGAAAAACACATTGGATACTATAATAAAATAACAGACTTGTTAATTCACAGAAGATTAAATTGACTACTCACTACTTCCGTGTAGTTAGTATATTTTAATCTTACATAATCTTTGAATTCAGTGTTTGACAAAGTCTTTCTGTCTGTGTTAGGAATCATGCCCTTAAGAGAGACAGACTCCATCTTCTTAGGGGATGAGCCCCTGACAGCATTTTCCATTATAAAGGTCAGTTCCAAACAAATATTTATAGAGCAACACAAGGTATACCCAGTAGGGTGCGTGGTCAGGGTCAAAGCTATAAAAATAACATATGAAGAAGAGAATAAATATTTGAGAATGAGTGGGTGTACATGGGAAATAGGCTAGAGAGATTTGAAAATGATGCAAATAAATATTAATAAATGACATTATCCAAAAATAAAAGTAAAATGAAAAATGACACCCTTCATTGTTTCTTAATCTGGCATTAAGGACATATGACTCTCTAATCACATGAAGATGTTCTGTCTCATACTTATCAATTTCATATACTTACACAAATGATAATTAACCCCTTTCACTCACCTAATGAACTACCAGTTCCATTTGTTTCAAAACTCTGAGGTAAGCTACTTTCATGCACCTACCAGAACTTACATCCCCAAATGTACCCTTGTTTACAATCTTTTCAGCCCAATGGCACCACTGTGAATTCACATCTTCATATTGTCTATCCTACTCGCTTGTGAGCTACATGACAACACGAAATACCACCCATTCATTGACTACTGTACCAACAGCATGCTCACACCACTCCACAGTGCATATTTACTCACCCAGACAGTATGCCTGAATACCATCTCTGTCAGTGAACTTGATTGCAAGTGGCAAGATAAGTTAGTATAATATTTAAACTTCAGTGGATAGCAATGTGCATCAACAGGTATGAGATATCACAGCTCTTGTAGAGGACCCAGGGTTGGTTCACAGACTACAAATGGCCGTGTACAACTGTAACTACAGTTACAGACATTCTTCTGCCCTATTCTGTCCTCCACACATTCCTCCCTGTATGCGATGCAGTAGGTTCATGCAGGAACAAACACATACAAGTTATAGGAACAAATTAAATATTAAGAGTCAATGTTCCCATCTAGTCTACATACGGGAAGAGAGGAGATTGATCTGGGAGAGGTACTGTGTAGATTCTATTGAACTACTATCTGATTCTCACATTTTCCTTGAGAAATAAACTTTCTTCAGTGATTTTAAGATGAGTAAAAGATGTGAGTCAAGGCATTGGGTGCTACTTACTGGGACACTATTGTTGGTTACATAGTTTAAAGACTAAATTGGCAAATGGATAGATTTCCTGTGTGCATTTCCCTTTCTGGCTCTGTCAATGTACCAGCGTGGGCAGGAGAAGAGGAGTAATCTGAAAGATTCTTCCCACTGTAAACACTCACTTGTCTCATTGGAAATCTCATTTTCTGGGCAATGGGCACACTCAGAACAGCAGGCTGCCGTTCCTTCCTGAAGGAATCTTCTGAATCCAGGAGCACAATCAACACTGCAGACAGAGGATGGTATCTGAGGAAGATCAGATATGTGCTGGTGTCAGGGGTTTCCCCTACTTCTTCCATAATTATACTTTTTAGAATGGGGATAATTAATGAGTTTACTGTCTACACATCAGCTGAGTGACCACATTTCACTTGAGATATTGTATGATGTCATGCGTGTGAATGTGTGAGAACAAATAGATTAAAACTCCAATACTTTCCCGATTTAAACATGTAGAAAGTAGAACTAGTGTGCATCATGGAGCCACATTAGAGTCTGACCTCCTGCTGCCCTGGTTAGTTCTCCTCAACATGACAGGAAGTAGAGTCTCAAGGGAAGAGGGAATCATCTTCCTGAGACTCAGCTGAGGTCACACTTGTGAGTCATTTTGCTAAGTAGTAATTGTCACAAGAGATTGGGCCAGGTTGAGTGAGAACAGGAGCTGAACAAGGCGATGGCCATGTTCCTCCCCAGTGTCTGCTTTAGTTTCTCTCCCAGATTCCTGCTTTGTCATCCTTTGATGTAGGACTGTGCCCCATGAGCCCAGTAAGGCTTTTTTTCCCTCTGTTTGTTGCCCGTGACTAATCACAAGAACACAGAAGGAAACTATAATGCAAAGTCTCTTCAGGTAGAAATATACTCGTCAACTCTGAGATAATACCATGGCTTTCCTAAATTCACACTGAAAAGTCTGACAAACAGCTGTGAGTGTAAAACATCTGAGGAAGCAGAGCCTGTCACATTTGTGGGAAGGAAGGACTGAGTTGATATGGTGTGAGCTGGAGTGTTTGCTGAGGGGAAAGAGCTTCATAGAGGCTGCAGATACCAGGAAACTAGAAAAAGAGCTACATTATTCAGAGTTAACTGAAGTCTCTGTGTTTTAAAATTAAGGTCACCAGGTGACAGGGATCAAAGCAGAGCATTTGAAGCTTTCTGATTCTTGTATGTTCACTTGACATAGTTTGCTCCATATGAAGTTTTCTGTAAAATCCTTTGGGGTCTGTTTTGCATAGACTCATATCCTATTGTTTGAAAGTAGAGTTAATAGTGTTGAATTTCTTTCATCTTTTTTTTGTAATTTTGTGGCAGGGTCTCACTATGAAACTCTGGGTGGGCTGAACTCATTGTGAGATCAGGCTGGTCTTAAACTCACAGAGAATTCCCTGTCTTTCCTTCCTGTGTGCTAGGACTAAGTGTGTGTGATACCGTTTTTTATTTACTTTTCATAATTTTTGTATCTTTGTTGTATTCCTGTTATATCTTCAATACTTTGTAATTGTATTCAGGAGATATGCTTTCACTAAATTTCCTCAGGAGGTAATTTCTGTCCTTTTTTAATTTCTGGAACATCTAATGAATGTTCTGTGACTTCTTTGATATATCATTGAATTCACTCTTACTTTGGTGAACAAATGTGACATTGGAAGTCATGCTACCTTGATGTCTTTATGTTTCTTTTGTTTCTGCACTGAAATTTGCATACCTTCAAAGAGGGCTCATAATATAAATTAATGACTTGCATATTTTTTCTTTACTACAGCTCCTTCCTTGCAATTAGCCTCAACCTTTTAGTATCTGTGTCAGAATTACAGAAAAAGAGAAACACTGTGCAGTAATCAGAATTGTACCAAGAAAATGCTATTTGTTTTACTGGAAATAATATTAAACAGTGGACACAGCAGTTTCATAATTATTTAAAATCCCAAACAAAGGCTCTGAGATGATGAAATAATATTGTATACATGCTTGAAATCCTCACAGAATAAATAAAAATGAAGGTTTGAACTTAGTCTTATTGTATGCTATTATGTCATGTTCGGTTGATATGTCTGGGAGTCCAGACATTTTTTGAAGGGAAATGGAGGAGAAAACCTAGGAAGAGGAGGGGAAGTGACTGAGGTGAGTGGAGGGAGAGGAAATTTCTCAGGAGGTATTGTATGACAGAAAAATTAATAAATGACATTTGTAAAAGGAAATGAGGAAAGAACTCATATTCAGGACATCTGCCACTATACAATTGATTTATGGTGCCCAGGTAGACTACAGGCATGATTTTTTATATGGTAATATAGGAGACTAGGAATTGATTAATCCCTTTTATTTCTCTGAGTTACAAGAGAGCACAAATGGACACAATTGACAGGATTTATTGTTGTATAATGTAAATCAGTACATTAACATCAGACTCACCTGTCTACTTCCTGTGGCCCACTCAATCATATCTTCAGAAAAATAAAGTTGTTGCCCATTTGGAAAATATGGGCTAAACTGCCCTATCTTCACCTTAAGCCCAAGACCATGTGGGAAATTCCAAATGTGGAAAATGTCATACTCTGCCTGTAGTTTTTCTCTCTGATTCACATTCACCCTGTCTCCAACAGGGTTAGTGAAGTGGGTCTTCCTCAGAATGGAGTTCATCTGAAATACAGCCAAAATCCTATATTGCAGCACACCTAATTGACTCTATTATTCTCTTTAATATCTACCTCAAATGAAAATTCAATGTATATGCCCCGGGAATTGCACAAACTCACATATGCAACACGTATGTACAGTAGCACAATACATAAATAGACAAAGAAATAGATGAGAGTCTCACAGATATTCATACAGGCTAAACATTTATGCATAACACAAAGAACCACATAGTTACACAGAGAAACATACATGTAGAACACCTCCCCAACACACACACACACACACACACACACACACACTCCTAACACTGGTACTGAGCTAAATGTAAACATAACATCATTTCTTGGGTATAATCCTGAGATCACCAAGGGAGTGATGACCTCACACCTACAGTGGGGGATTAACCTTTGAGAATGATAATGTAAATAATTGGAAACAGTGCACATGATAGTTTTGACAATTGAAGAATGAGTTAGTATCCCTGAAAGAATCCATTACAAAGACTCATTATGTTTACCATATTCAAACATGTTTGATGATGGTGACTTTCTTTCTAATAAAATGCCTAAACTGAATTAATAGGTATTAAATTCTGCCTTGCACTCCACTGCCTTGTTGTTAAAGGTGCTTTCTCATGTTTAGACTTATCTCCTAAGTAGTGAAAATGTTTATGAATACTTCTAAATTATGCATGTTTTTCCTAAGCTACTTAGTTGGTGCATGTGAGAGACCATTAAATCTATTAAATTCACACCAAATACCATCCACTGGAAGACACGATACCTTGGAGCAGTCAGTCTTCAATTCTTTCCCATTGTCAACAGACTGGCTGTCTACTTGTTGAAGAAGCATGTGATGGAAGGCATGGGCCACAGCATACACAGCGTTGTACGCTTCATAACTGCCATCACTAAGAGCCATGTCAAAATCCTGCAGCATTAGCCATTCCAATGAGGCATTGGATGAGCAGTTCTTCAGTGTCTTACAATTAGGTGTCAAGGATTCACAGTTAAAATACATCCACCCCACCCTTGCTAGAGAATCATCTGTATATTTGGAAGAGTTTAAGTTCTGGACAAATTTTTTCAAGCCAGAAATCTCAGCATGGTGGCATGCAAAACTGAGAGTCCTGTGGAATGTGTCAAGGGTGAAGCCCTTCTTACTTGTGCTGATATCCCACTGTGAGGTGGTGACCCAGATTCTCTGAATACCCAGGTTGTCCCACACTGCAAAACTGAATGCTAACATAAAATATGTATCTGTATTACCATAAAGGATAACTACTTTTGCTGATGATCTCAAGATTTGGTGGTAATATACTTTAGCTCTCAACAAGTATAAAACCATGTTGTCTGGGATCATGTTTACAAAGGCTAAGCAAACTCTGTTTTTTTCCATGTCTCCTGTCAGATCTGAGAAAAATTGTCGACCCTGGTCATCATCTAAGATAGCCAGTCCTACCCAGTTCCAGTTGCAGAATAGCATCAAAGAGACGAGGGCCAAAACTAGAGATGTCTCCTTGGGTGCCATCTGATACAGATAGGGAAACGTTTCCTGGTCACTTAGAACAGGATGAAAGGGTCCATAGGTAAGCTGAAAAAAAACAAGAGCACAGAAAGACACAAGAGGATTGTCGTGAATTCAAATGTAGGATATTAACACTGTTCATTGGCACCTGGAAGTTTTAAGAATGGCAATTTTTCTCCCAACATTAATGGCATGCCTCACATTTGGAAACTATCTAATGAAGTCTTAATCATACGTGTTGGATTGAATGAGAATATACCCCAAAGGCTCAGATGTTTGAATATTCGTTCCCTTGTTTGTGGTACTGGTTGCTGAGGTTTAGCTGTGGCTTTGTTAGAACAAATATATCTCTCTGAACAAACTCTGACACTTTTCAAGAGTGCTCTTTCTCTTTGCTGTTTGTAGTTCAATATGTGAGCTCTCTGCAGTACTTAACACTATGAATTCTGCCTGCTGCCAGCATTCCCTGACACAATAGCTCTTATTCTTGTGGAATCATGAGCCCAAATAATCTGTTTCTTCTCTAAGTTGCCACAGCCATGGTGTTTCAAGCAGCAACAGAATGAAAATAATGCAGCCTATGAAGTGTTTAGGAAAACTTCTTTCATGTTTCCTCTGAAACTTTTTTCTGTCTTAACCACTACAATAGCCACAAGCAATCAAAATGCAGAGTTCCAGAGCTCAGCCAAAGTGGATGCTTCTAAAAGTTTCCACATGTGAGGATCAGGGAGCATTGCAAAACTGGTAGAAAAATGATCAGAGCCAGAGAATCAGAGTTTGATGCGAGATTATGTCTTCTAATAATATCACCAGTGACACCAATAAATCTCATTATTATGAATGCCCAAACTTCAGCTGAACAAGGATGAAAACAATAGACATGTTAAAGTGGACTGGAATAATCCCACAAGGCCAAAACTTATAAAGAACTACAGGCAACTTAAAATTTATAACCTGGAGAGGTGTTCTTTCTCAGAAAAGAAAAAACCAATTAGTTGTATTGTGTCAAATGGTCAGTCAAAATCATATATTAATGAAACATTACATAGACTGAGCATGTTATATTAGGATAAACACACATACACATACCTATGTGTGTAGGAATTACACACACACACACACATATATATATACATATATATGTATATAGCTATGCAAATTATTGTAAGGAGAGATCAACTTCACAGTGGCCAGGGAAAGGCATATAAGAGTCTGGAGTAAGTAAAAAGAATGAAGAAATATTGTGATTACAGTAATCTCAGCAATAAAATTTAAAGGAAATCAGAAATGTAGCTTTCCCTAGGAGGTGTGTATATTGACACAGGAATGAACTCAGTCTCCTCCTTTACTGCTCCTTTGCACTTGAGAATGTCACAAAGGGCATCGTGACTTCCCATCCCATATCCCCCATCCTCTCACCTGTGGAGATTGGCTGTGCTGCAACAGTATGCCCATTGTAGCAGATGTTGTCCACATGGGGCCTGTAAGTGTTACTTGGCATGTGAAGTCATCTCCACAGGCATAGTTGGGAAATCCTGCACCAATTTTTTGAAGCAAATGTTTGAACTCATTCTTTGCCTGTAGGTCATGATAGTGGAATACCTCAAATACAAGAGACTTGTTGGGCATGAGAACTGGATCCCTGTTTACATCTTCAATGGCAATAAGGACTGCCAGAGCACAAATGCAGTCTTTTGTTGGTGTCCTGAAAACAGAGCATGCTGATTATGGACAATGCTTTAAAGATGGTGATCCTTCAGTCAAACACACACACAAATATCACAAGCTGCAAAGTAGTTTCCCTGAAATGTCATCCTATGTTAAAACACTGTCTCTTCCACTTTGTCCTAGTGGTGCTGCCTTTTAGGCCCCCAGTGTATGAGGAGGCTCTTGGCCCTCATATGATGACTGAACTGGGGCGGGGGACTGTTATGGAGGGACACTCCACTCCAGAGGAGAGGGATGGAAGGGTTAAGGGGTAGAGGGTGGGAGGGCGGGACTGGGAAGGGTGGAAAGAGGACACTACGATGGAGATGTAACCTGAAGCAATAAATAAATCAATTTAAAAAAAACATTGTCTCTTCCTGCAATGATGAGAGAACAGAATATCTTTAAAATCCAATGGAATCTTTAAAACCTTTTAAGGATAAATAACATATTCTTAAGTTTTGTCATTTTGTACTAACTCAGGAACCTGACTTCATCCTTTCATCCCTACATCCCTACATCACCAACATCCATTAAAAATTGTGTGCTCAAATCATGACCTAGAAAGCAATACCTTACCTGACAATAAATATGTCATCCTGACCTTTGAATTCTCAATACTGAGAAATATAAAAAGAACATAAGTTGCAATGAGTACCCTGTGGATAGCTTCTCAGACAATGTACTGGAGTGGAATAAAAAGGAAGGATGACTTCATGGGAGATCCTCATGTTACAAAAACAGTTGGTTTTATAAAACCTCTCAAGTTAAAGGGGCTGAGAATCATGTTAATTTTTACTCTTGTCATCCTGTTTTTTGTTCTTCTTCTCATTCTCTTTCCCATTTTCTAACTGAGGCTCTGTAGCCATAAATGATAGGATTTCAGGTATTTTTTATATCCTCATGAAGAGATGAATATTATTCCCTTATGGAATGGTAACTTCTCATGTCTTCTTGTGTTTAATACCTAAAGCCTGTCACTATATATAAGTCATAAATACTCAGTGAAACAGAATCACATGTGACTGTTCCATGTAGCAGACCTCTTGTTTCAGCTTCTTTTAACTTCAGGAGGCATAAAGTGATGATATACAGAACATTTGTGGAAATACTTGAGAAACCTGCCATATCAAGGGTCACATTATTATTGGCCATTGTACTGCTTTAGAAATCACATACTGATGGTTGAAGCACCAGTGCAGCCTGACATGGACACTCCCTGAACCGAGGACTGCAAACCTCATTCTAGCTTTTCATGTATATTTTAATGGGATATCACTGGATTGGATGAGATGGCATCTGCCAACAGGAGGCATGTTTATAATGAATTAATGTAGATAATACTGTCTTTATTCAGCTTCCATTCTTCTATTTAGAATTCTGGGTCATTGGAAAACAAGACCCTATAAACAATTTCAATGTGGGGAGTAAGTAATATATGACAAAATAAAGTTTGGGTTAACACTCAGTAGAGAATTTGAAAGGAGAGAGAGAAGACACACAGAGGACTCTACTCTCCAACTACAGACTCATTCATTATACATGATTATATTTATATAAAAAATTCAAATGCACTTACTTCACATCTACAACATCTTGGTAATTTTTTTTATCCAAAGGCCTCTGCACAGCATTGAGGGTGAAGAAACAATCTTTCATCTTACCTTCAATTTTCTTCATTGTCCAAAAGCACCTAGGTTGTATGAAACTGGAAATGAGAAGGGGAATGTTTAAGAAGAAAATAAAAATCAAAGTGAGCATCATTGTCCTGCCTGCAAAGCTCTAAGTCTTGTGAGTATGGATTGTGAAATACCATGCAGTTCAACACATCAATTGGAAACCTATGTATATGCCTGCTTTTATTACATTGCTCAGTGAAGGAGACACTTAGATGCCCCAATTCATTTTCTCTTGCTATCTCACTACCTGGAGGATTGTGAACACTCCTTGTCCTTGAGATCTGCACCTGAGGCCCACAGTCCAAGTAATAAACATGTTTTGAAAGCTACTTCTAAGGATAACTCGGCTGCAGGTGCCATGACTTCACTCTTCTCTAAGGAGATTGAGGCCCCCTAAGAGGAAGCCATGTTGGGAAGATTTCATCATAGGCTTGCATCAATATCCTATGTGTGTGAAGATTATTAGGGTTGATGTTAGTGAGACAATGAGACCTGAAGTGAAGGTTCTGGAAGGATGCTCTGCTGTCAGATTTCATGTGGACACACTGGGCATTTTAACTTCAAGACTGAGTCAGGGAAAGCAGCTTCACATTTTCAGCATTTGACACTCAGAAAATACACAGTGCAGCCCACACTACTCCAGTCACACCACCAACCAGAGACACTCTATTTTCAGTTATGTAGAGAACAAATAACCTGTGCCTTATGCTGCACCGACAAATATCATGTCTGCCTTGAAAAACAGGGAACTAAGTTGAGTGTTTGGGGTCTAAAAATGACCTCTCTACCTGATCCTGAATTCTCAGAGATCAATGTCATCTGATATTCCAGTTCATCAAATTTGTAATTGATTTCTTACATTGTTTATGCTCATCTTAGGACCCAGTCATGGATAGGAAGTACCTTTGGCTTAATTTGCCATCTCTTCTTACTCCAGTTTCCTGGTCACATATGCTTTGTTTCATTGTATATAGGCATTACTAGTGGGAAAATGTACTGATGACGGTGGCCTGAGGGACCTCCTTTCTTTGAAGTGGACTGCAGAGAAGGCAGCACAAATGTATGTCAGTTCTTTCTGTGGGTGGTGACAGATCTTACTTAGTATCTGAGGTGATGCACAGAGGGTGGGTGTTTTCTATGGATCGCTTGAACATTTAACAGGCAATTTTTAAACATGTGCCTGACTTCTAGATTGTGGTAATTGTCTTCTAAGCCATAGGACATGGATACAGAGTCACATGATGGTAGAAATTTTTCATAGGAAGATAAGACCTTTATTCTTTTAAGAGTACAATTATAAGCCATATTATATTGATGCACACCTTTAATTCCAGTACTAGGGAGGCAGAAGCTGGCATATCTCTGAGTTCAATTCCAGCCTGGTCTACAGAGTGAGTCCCAGGACAGCCAGGGCTACACAGAGAAACCCTGTCTCAGCTGTGCCCCATCCCCTGAAAAAAGATTGCAATTACATTTTCCATGCTCTGGATTGGGCATGGCATTCAGTCTTAATATTTGTTTCTATTTGATTTTGGTTTTAAATTAGTATATGACAGTGGGTTTTCTCATGGCTCTTTTACACATGTGCAACAGTGTACACTTTGCTTCTCTAAGTGCTTCTCTCTGGCCCTCAATTATTTTTATTTTACTACTGACTTCCTTTCTCAGTACAAGTCCCTGACTTCAGACTCTACATCATGTATGTGGGATGTTCCATGCTCCAGGAACATGTGATACTTCTCTTCTGGATTTTCCTTTATTTTGTCTTCACATGACTCTCACCTCCATTCTTTTATACCTAATACTCCTATCTTCAATAGTCTTTCTGTTTTCTTCTCACATATGTAAACATACAAACACACACCAACACACCCACACACTGTTAATAAGGGCAATAAGATGTTTATTTTCTGAGTTTATCTAGTTTAGCTTAACATGATAATTTCTTGTTATATTCCCACAACTTTGTATCACATCATTTAATTCTCCCATGCTGAGTAAATTTGCCCATGACAGCATATACAGGTATAAAATATCTCTACTCTTAATATGTCTAACTGCTCATTGACTGGGATCATGTTCACAAAGGCTAAGCTGTGTTTATTTCCATCTCCCCTGTAAAATGTGATAGAAAGTATTAACCTTGTAGTTGTCTGAGATGGCTAATCCTACCCAGTTCCATCTTCAATGATGCCTCAAAGGGGACAAGGCCAGGGCAAAAGACAAGTTCTTTGGAGCTATATGATGCAGATAAGGAAACTGTGCATAGTCACATAGTATAGGATGAAAGGATCGACAGGCAAGTTGAAGGATATATAACATAGGAAGCAACAGTGAGATCAGGAAAACAAATCAAAGATGCAACTATGCTAATTAACACTTAGAAGTTGTAGAAAAGGATTTTTTTCTCCCCATCATTAAACTCATGTCTCATATTTTTAAAATATCTAAATGATTATTAATTGTACATGTTGGATCTAATGTGTATGTTTCCCATAGAGTTAGAAGTTTGAATATGTATTCCCTAGTTGATAGTACTGGTTGCCTACATTTAGGAGCTATGAACCTTGCTGAAGGAACTGGGTCCCTGTGGATGAGTTTTTAGGTTTGTCAAGTTTGCTCTCTCAGGCATTCCTGCCAATATGTATCATCTGTTGCCATCATTCCTTAATTGACAAAGTCTTATCATTCTCTAACCAGGAGCCCAAATAATCAGTTTCTTCTCTAAGTTTTTATGGTTGTCGTATTTTACAAAACAATATAAAAGTAATGAATACAACCAATGAAGTTCTTTAGAAAATTTTCTTTCCAGTTTTCTCTGCACCTCCTTTCTGTTTCAACTACTAAAGAAAAACACAACCAAACAAAATGCAGTGTTGCGCAGATCAGTTCCAGTGGCTCCATCTGTAAAACATTCCTCTATGTAAGGGTCAAGAAACATTGTATAGGACAAGGCAACAAGAATGTATGTGTCTGAAGACAAAGGAATTGGTATGAGATTGTCTCTTAGAAATATCAGAAGCAGCCGGGCAGTGGTGGCGCACGCCTTTAATCCCAGCACTTGGGAGGCAGAGGCAGGCGGATCGTTGCAAGTTCGAGGCCAGCCTGGTCTACAAATTGAGTCCAGGACAGCCAGGGCTACACAGAGAAACCCTGTCTCGAAAAACCAAAAAAAAAAAAAAAAGAAATATCAGAAGCTAGAAACCCACAGTGTCCAACATGATAACCCAAACATGACTTTAATAAGGATGTCACCAATGAACATGCCAGAGGAGACAGAGAAAAGCCCAAAGAACCTCCATCATACACATAAAGTATAAGTAGCTGAAGATAGCTGGGAGCTGGAGAGGTAGTCTCCTCTAGAGAAAAAATGAACAATTGACTATCTTTTGTTCTTTGCAAACCATTCAGTCAAGAAAACACATACTAATGAAACATTATATGGACTGAGCGGATTGTACTAAGGAATGTGTGTGTGTGTGTGTGTGTGTGTGTGTGTGTGTGTACAATAACAATTAGTGAAAATGGAGAAAAGGGCATAGAGAAATATTGTAACTATATGATAATTTCAAAAATAAGGTAAAACCACATTTTTTTTCATCCATTCGTCAGTTGAGGGACATCTGGTTTGTTTCTAGTTTCTAGCTATTACAACTAAGGCTGCTATGAACATAGATGAGGAAATGTCCTTGTGGTTTGGTGAGGAATCATTTGGATGTATTCCCAGAATGGGATGGCTGGGTCTTGAGGTAGAGATATTCCACATTTTTTAAGATATCACCCAACTGATTTCCATAGTGCTTGTACAAGTCTGCACTGCCTCCAGCAATGGAGGAGTGTTCTCCTTTCTTCACAACCTTGCCAGCATATGCTGTCATTATAATTTGACCTTAGCCATTCTGACAGGTGTGAGATGGAATTTCAGAGTCATCTTGAGTTGGATTTCTCTGATGATTAAGGATGTTGACCATTTCTTCAATTGTCTCTTGGGAATTGTTGATTCCTCTTTTGTGAATTCTTGGTTTGGCTCTGTTTCCCATTTTTTGATTGGATTATTTGGTTTCTTGGTGTTTAATTTCTTGAGTTCTTTGTAAATTTTGTATATTAGCCATCTGTCTACGTGGGATTGGTAAAGGTATTTTCCCAACCTGTAAGTTTCTGTTTTGATCTAATAACATTGTCCATTGCTTTACAGAAGCTTTTCAGTTTCAGCTACACAATGGAATACTATTTAGCTATTAGAAACAATGAAATCGAGGGGATCCAATATGGTGGCAGCCGGCGCGGACGTATTTTGATTTCGGCGTCAACAATCACAAGGTAGCAAGTGTTCCAGGATGCTGTAAAAAGGGCATGACCCCTTCTAAATCTCACCCGGCTACACAGGGACCATGGAAGATGCCTGGGCAGGATGCCACTTCCAAATCTCGGACACACTAGGAAGCCTCTGGACCCGGGAATCGGGATAACCCATCCCCCCAAAAGGAGAAATCCCGGTAAGTTTCAACCTAATACCCAGCCAGCAGATTCAGAAACCACGCAGAGATAATCCCCACCCTGCTGGGCACTCCCAGGTCTCAGATCCATCCAATTATCTAGCGAAAGGTTACAACCCTTGGAAGTGAGCGGGAGCTGTGGGAGCAGCAAGGCTACTGCAGCTGAACTGCAGACGTACCTGCTACAGGAACCAACCACGGGAAAACTAGTCTTATGTACTAGTACAAGCCCTTCCGGCAGGGAATCAGAGCTTACTTGTAAACAGCCCCACCACCTGAATTAATTAGGTCCCCACCTGGGAGGCGGGACTGAATGACTCACCTTATAGGGGTGGAGTAAGGCAACTCGAATGCTACACCACAGTGTCCCCTTTGGACCCAAGTCCACAAGACAGCAAATTCCACATGGCCAGAGACCAGAGACAAAAAAAAAAAACAGAGCGAAATGTCTCCAACAAAAGAAAGCAATGCTATTCCATCCAGCCCGATCCACCTCACCACAACTGAAACACATGAAAATGATGACAATTCAACAGTATGGAAAGTGATAAAGTCCCTTCAAGAAGAACTTAAAACTATGAAGGAATTCAAAGAAGCCACAATCTTACAAGTCAAAACAATGGATAACATCATTAAAGAGCTCCAAGTCAAGGTGACCCAGCTTGAACAGGAAAAGGATAAAGCAATGAAAGATCTCCAGACAAAAAACAAGCAAACTGGAGAAGGAAAAGTACAAAACGAACACTACCATTCAAGACATGAAAATAGAAATGGAAACAATAAAGAAAACACAGTAAGAGTTAAAAGAGGAAATGGAGAATTAAGAGAAGAGAACAGGAACTACGGAAGTGAGTATGAAAAATAGGATGCAAGAGATGGAAGACAGGATCTCAGGCATGGAAGATTCGATGGAAGAAACAGTACAACATCCAAAGAAAATGAGAAAGCTAAAAAATCTCTCACCCACAACATCCAAGAAATCAAGGACTCAATGAAAAGAACCTAAGAATTATAGGCATAGAGGAAAGAGAAGACTCCCAACTCCATGGTCCAGGAAATATCTTCAACAAAATCATAGAAGAAAACTTCCCAAACCTAAAGAAAGAGATGCCAGTAAAAATCCAAGCGGCTTACAGAACACCAAATAGATTAGATCAGAAAAGAAACTCCTCTCACCACATAATAATAGAAACTCCAAATGTAGAGAACAAAGAAAGGATATTAAAAGCTGTAAGAGAAAAAGGCCAAGTCACATACAATGGCAGACCCATCAGAATCACACCTGAATTCTCCTCAGAAACTTTAAAAGCTAAAAGGGCCTGGACAGATGTCCTACAAGCCCTGAGAGAACATAGGTGCCCAGTCAGACTACTATACCCAGAAAAACTCTGTATCAACATAGAAGGAGAAAACAAGATATTCCATGACAAAATCAAATTCAAACAATATCTCCTCACAAACCCAGCCCTACAGAATATCCTAGAAGGAAAATTCCAACACAGAGAAGATAATATACCCAAGAAAACAGAGGAAATAGAAACCTCCACAGCAACTAAACAAAAAAGGAACACAAGACAGCCAGCTATACCAAACTAATGGGAAATAACAACCACTGGTCACTAATATCCATCAACATCAATGGACTCAACTCGCCAATAAAAAGACACAGTCTTACAGACTGGATCCGTAAACAAGACCCATCTCTTTGCTGTATACATGAAACACACCTCACTATTGAAGATAAACACTATCTCAGAGTAAAGGGCTGGGAAAAGGTTTTCCAAGCAAATGGACCCAGGAAACAAGCTGGAGTAGCCACCCTAATATCAAACAAAATAGACTTCCAAATGAAGTTAATAAAAAAAAGACAGAGAAGGGCATTACATACTCATTAAAGGAAATATCCACCAAGAGGTCATCTCAATATTGAACATCTATGCCCCAAATACAAAGGCCCCTACATTTATAAAAGAAACACTTCTAAAACTTAAATCGCACATTGATCCAAACACTTTAATAGTGGGAGACTTCAACACCCCACTCACAACTATGGACAGATCATCAAGACAGAAGCCAAACAGAGAAATAGTGAGTCTAAAAGAGATCATGAACCAAATGGACCTAACAGATCTCTACAGAACGTTTCACCCAAACACAAAAGAATACACCTTCTTCTCAGCACCTCACGTAACCTTCTCCAAAATCGACCATATAGTTGGACACAAAGATAGCCTCAACAGATACAAGAAAATTGAAATAACCCCTTGTATCTTATCAGACCACCATGGAATAAAGATGGACTTCAATAGCAAAAGAATCAACAGAAAGTCTACACTCACATGGAAATTGAACAACTCTTTACTAGAGGACCACTGGGTCAGAGAAGAAATAAAGAAGGAAATCAAAGACTTCTTAAAATCCAACGAAAATGAAAACATAACATACCCAAACCTATGGGACACAATGAAAGCTGTGCTATGAGGAAAGTTCATAGCACTAAGTGCCTTCAAAAAGAAAATTGTGACAGCTCATATTAGCGAATTAACAGCTAAACTGGGTGAAATGGAAAAAAAAGAATCAAACACTCCCAAGAGGAGCAGAAGGCAGGAGATCATCAAACTTAGGGCTGAAATCAACAACTTAGAAACAAAAAGAACTATACAAAGAATCAATGAAACCAAGAGTTGGTTCTTCGAGAAAATCAACAAAATAGACAGACCCTTAGCCAAATTAACTAAAAGACACAGGGAGAAAACACAAATCAACAAAATCAGAAATGAAAAGGGAGAAATAACAACAGACATTGAGGAAATCCAGAGAATATTTGGATCCTACTTTAAAAATCTATACTCCACCAAATTTGAAAACTTAAGTGAAATGGACAATTTTCTTGATAGATTCAACCTACCGAAGCTAAACCAAGATCAGATAAACAGATGAAACAGCCCTATAACCCCTAAGGAAATAGAAACAGTCATTAATAATCTCCCAACCAAAAAAAGCCCAGGGCCAGATGGCTTTAGCACAGATTTCTACCTGACCTTCAAAGAGGAGCTAACACCAATACTTTTCAAACTCTTTCACAAAATAGAATCTGAAAGAACATTGCCAAACACATTCTATGAGACCACAATCACCCTGATTCCTAAACCACACAAAGACCCAACAAAGAAAGAGAACTTCAGACCAATCTCCCTCATGAACATAGATGTAAAAATACTTAATAAAATACTAGCAAACCGAATTCAAGAACACATCAAAAGTATCATACACCATGATCAAGTAGGCTTCATCCCAGGAATGCAGGGATGGTTCAACACACGAAAGTCTATCAACGTCACTCACCATATAAACAAGATGAAAGAAAAAAAAACTACATGATAATCTCACTAGATGCAGAAAAAGCATATGACAACATCCAACACCCCTTCATGCTAAAAGTTCTGGAGAGAACGGGCATATAAGGGCCGTACCGGGAAATAATAAAGGCAATATGCACCAGGATAGTGGCCAACATCAAAATAAATGGAGAGAAACTTGAAGCATTTCCTCTAAACTCAGGGACAAGACTAGGATGTCCACTTTCACCATATCTCTTCAATATAGTACTTGAAGTTCCTGCTAGAGCAATAAGACAACTAAAGGAGATCAAGGGGATAAACATCAGAAACGAAGAAGTCAAATTATCCCTATTTGCACATGATATGATAGTATACATAAGCGACCCCAAAAATTCCACCAGAGAACTCTTATAGCTGATAAACACCTTCACCAAAGTGGCTGGATACAAAATTAATTCAAAAAAAACAGAAGCCCTTTATACAACAAACAAATGGGCTGAGAAAGAAATAAGGGAAACAACACCCTTCACAATAGCCACAAACAACATAAAATACCTGAGTGTAACTCTAACCAAACAAGTAAAAGACCTGTACAACAAGAACTTCAAGCCCTTGAAGAAAGAAACGGAAGAGGCCTTTAGAAGATGGAAAGATCTCCCATGCTCATGGATAGGTAGGATCAACATAATAAAAATGGCCATCCTACCAAAAGCAATATATAGATTCAATGCAATTCCTATCAAAATACCAACACAATTTTTATAGACTTGGAAAGAGCTATTCTCAATTTCATATGGAACAACAAAAAGCCCAGAATAGCTAAATCAATCCGGTACAATAAAAAAACATCTGGAGGTATTACCATCCCAGATTTCAAGCTGTACTACAGAGCAATAGTTGTAAAAACAGCACGGTATTGGTATAGAAACAGACCAGTAGATCAATTGAATCGAATTGAAGATCCAGAAATAGACCCACACACTTATGGCCACCTAATTTTTGACAAAGAAGCCAAAACGGCACAATGGAAGAAGGACAGCATCTTCAACAAATGGTGCTGGTCCAATTGGATGTCCACTTGTAAAAGAATGAAATTAGACCCATACTTATCACCTTGTACAAAACTTAAGTCCAAGTGAATCAAAGACCTTAACATAAGGCCGGTCACTCTAAATCTACTAGAAGAAAAAGTGGGAGAAACCCTCGAACTAATTGGTACAGGCGACAACTTCCTGAAAAGAACACCAACAGCTCAGGACTTGAGATCAACAATCAATAAATGGGACCTCATGAAACTGAAAAGCTTCTGTAAGGCAAAAGACACTGTCATTCGAACAAAATGGTAGCCTACAGACTGGGAGAAAATCTTCACCAACCCCACATCTGACAGAGGGCTAATATCCAAAATCTACAAAGAACTCAAGAAATTAAATGCCAAGAAACCAAATAATCCATTCAAAAAATGGGGGACAGAGCTAAGTAGAGAATTCACAAAGGAGGAATCCCTAATGGCTGAGAGACACTTGAAGAAATGCTCAACATCCTTAATCATCAGAGAAATACAACTCAAGATGACTCTGAGATTCCATCTCACACCTGTCAGATGACTAAGATCAAAAACTCAAATGACAGCACATGCTGGCGAGGGTGTGGAGAAAGGGGTACCCTACTCCATTGCTGGTGGGAATGCAGACTTGTGCGACCACTATGGAGGTCAGTCTGGCGATATCTTAGAAAACTTGGAATAGCTCTGCCTCAGGACCCAGCCATACCACTTCTGGGTATACACCCAAATGCCTCTTCATGGAATCATAAGGAAGTTTCCTCGTCTATGTTTATAGCAGCCTTATTTGTAATAGCTAGAAACTGGAAACAACCCCGATGTCCCTCAACCGAAGAATGGGTTAAAAAACTGTGGTACATCTATACAATGGAATATTATTCAGCTATCAGAAACAATGAAATTATGCAATTTGCAGCCAAATGGATGGAACTAGAAAAGCTCATCCTGAGTGAACTAACCCAGACTCAGAAGGACACATATGGCATATATTCACTTATAGTAGGATTTTAGCTATATAGTAGAAGGTATCGATACTACAACTAACACACCAAAGGGAACTTAGACATAGACTTCTTATTTTTAATTTTTATTCTTTATCTATTTTTTATATATTAGTTATATTTTTTTCCATTTTTTAGTCTTTTTTATCTATTGTATGCTTATTGATTTGTTTGTTTAGTAGTTCTCTCTCCCGGGCAACGAAACACTGTTCACTGATGGTACTGCTTTGTAGACCCCCAATGAATGAAGAGGCTCTTGGCCCTCATACGACCTCTCAACTGATGAGGGACTGTTATATCAGGACACCACACCCCAGAGAAATGGGATGGAAGGGTTAGGAGGTAAAGAAAAAAAATGAAATGTGATGTTTCGGCCTTTTACTACTAATTGTCATAAACTGTTTAGGATAATTAAGAAATGCAAACTAATGGTTATGCAAGCCGGTCATTCTGTTAGGTACTATGACAGCCTATTATAGTTACTTGCTAAGCTAATCAGAAATGAACCTGCTAAAAGACAAGCAATATCTGCTTACCCTAATATAAGAGATAGATAGAGCCTCTTCAAAAACCTCAAGAGATCTGCAGAATATGGCATTCAAAGATGTTTTCGTAACTTTAGATTTTTTTTATATCAAGACATATCAACTCCTGACAGCACCCCCTATTCTCCTCCAAGTAGAAGATGAGCATCGAAGAATCTCCAGTGAGAGATGATTGAATTAGTCACAAGCCTATCTCTTGGTAGGAAAAGCCCCTTGCTCCAACTGCAGACAGAATGCTATCCAAAAAGGACAAAACCTGGAAGCAGGTAAGTCGACAGCCTAGCTCTGCCAAGACAGGGTAGGTAAGTCCTTCATAACCCCTGCTCTACAATCAATGACAGAGAAGCGGGGCCAAACGACTGAAGAGCGATGCTGTAATGTATGGAGAGAAAATGGGAACTGTCCAGGCAGCCACAGGTATGTCATTTCTTAGTTTGAGAAGCTGCAGGCCCTGTACTTCCTATAAAATCGATATATTTATCCCTCTCAGGTCTTTGAGGTGATTGAAGAACAGATAGCTAGAGTCTCATAATTAAATTTTGAGTTGTTTAGGAGTCAAGAGAGTGTTATAGATCTAAGAAGATACTTTTAAAATTGTGTTGCAAGTTAGTATGGATGTTGAGTCAGATATAGAACTTTAAACTCATGGAGAGGGTTAGATAGTAGAATGTTAAAGTCAGGTACCAAATACATATGGACTAGACATTGGGAATGTACATTAAGCCATATAACCCTCATAACTGTGGCCTAATTACCTCTGTTGTACTGTATTGTATTTATTATTATAAGAGAAAGAGCCATTTGTTGGACTGAAAGGGGAAACTGTAGAGGGAAATAAGATATACCTTAAACTTAAAAGAAAAAAAAGGGAAGAGGATGGGGGGTTGAGGGTGGGAGGGTGGGACTGGAGGGGGAATAGGGAGGGGACTGCGATTGAGATGTAACTTGAAGAAATACAAAATAAAGGAAAAAAAACTAAGTGCCTAATATTAGATCCATTGTTGATCCACATGAAATAAATTCAGAGTTAAACACTAGAAAGAAGAAAGTAAAACACACTGATTAAAGACCTACAGTAAAATATTAAACATTGAAAGAAGAAGGGATGAAAGAATAACATGACTATGTTTTAGATTAATGTTGATTTTGAGTAACATGTTGGGCAAATTCTGAATGGGTTTTGATCTTAGAAACAAAAATGACAATAGAAAATCAGCTATTCATAAATATGTAAATTACTTTCCAAATTCTTTATTTGTTAAAAATTACATACAAGCAGAAGAAAACAAACTATGGTGTTATACTTCTGAATAGCCTCATTAGGAGACTCACAAGCTTATAGACGTAACCAGCCATGAAGAAGCCCTTAAAGGGGAAGAATATTAGGAGAGGATAGCAGGGTCTTGAAGGGAAAGCCTTCAGTTCTGGAAAACAAAGGTAACTTGCAATCTTACAGGATTTAAAGAGTATGAGTGCTCCACATCATGTGACCTAGTCTGGCCCAGCCTACATGCCACTATGTAGAACGATAAACTATTACTGTAGCCTGCAAGAAGGAGGGCTTCAAAGTCACAACATGGGTTCTTACCAATCAGTGTCTTATAGAGAACTGATATGGGTGTAGTCTATACCTCACATATTACACTGTATACACATCATTCTAGTTCAGGACCTTGATATTTTTATTGTTAGAATATATTAAATGGTGGGCCTTCAGCTTTATAGTTAGCCTCAAAATTGCTTTCATTATGTGGAACATTTGTGGTTTGATTTGAGTTCTGTGACTTTATTGAAGTTATGTGAAGAACACCATCAACATTTTATAGAAATTTTATTGAATGTAAATTACTTTAAGTATATAAAAATATTTTTGAATCCATAAAAAAAGAAAAAGAAAAGAAAATGTGTTCATGAGAGATTTTGGTCTATACTTTGTTTCGTCTATTGTCTTTGTTGAGACTTAATGTTAGGTGATTCTGGTTCCACAGCACAGCATGGTTTATATGTTCCATTCTCTGGAAAGGAGTGCCCAGTTATCTGGTAGACTGCACTCAATTTTTTCCTCTACCTAAACAGATCTGTTTGTTTGTTTTGTTTCATTGGAGTCAAGGTCTCTCTACAGAGCCCTGAATGTCCTAGAAATCACTGCTGCCCGAGCTGCTCTTGAACTCACAGATATCCACCTTCCATTGCCTGGAAAGTGTTGAGACTAAAGTTGTGTGTCCCCACACCTGCCAGCTGAGCAGATACTTTACCTTAGGAAGGCACACTTGTCTGCACCTTAAGTGTACCACCTCACTCTCTCCTCATGGAAAACACTATGTGTCCTGTCATAAGCAGATTGAGGAAAGAGGCATGTTCTGGTCCTAATTTATGATATCTAGAGTGAACTCCATAGATTAAAACTCTGAAAATCACTACATTGGAAGTCAGTATAGGGTTATAGGGAGCTGGAATTCCACATGACACTACACAGCCCAGTTGCTCTATGGGCCTTTCCACTCGATGCACAACATTGTTCACAGGAAGTCATGCAAAATGGTGAAGGCAACAGGTTTCTGACAGAAGCATGAACAGAATCTACTGTCCCTTCTTCAGGGAACAGTTCATCCTAACTTCAACCATTGTCAACAGTTCCTAATACTTCAGAGACTTCTCCATGAGCAACACCAATTGGATCCAGAAGAGAAATGGCTGGCTTAATATAGCAGAGACACCCAGAATCTGGGATATTCTAGCCACTCTTCTTATACTTACGTCAGCAAACTACGTTCTGGGAGTGGGAAATGGAAGTGACCATGTCAAGAGTCCCAACCTATGCTTCCCTGCATTGTCCTCTGAAGGGGGAGGGCAACATCAGGTCCTGATGTCTCTTAGCATTATTAACCAAGAAAGCGCCCTACCAACATGACTACATTCTGACCTGATGAAATCACTTCCTCAGTTGAGTTTGCCTCTTTCCCAAGTAACTTTACTCTATGTCAAGATGGCAAAAGCTAACCAATCTCCCACCCCAATTCATAGTCTCAGAAATATGAATCCAACTTTGGACCCTCACATGTCACTGGACTGGCTGATTCTCACACTAACCCTGAAAGACAGGTCATTATCCTCATTGTACCCCATGGAAGGTCAGACAGAGCTTGTCGCCAGCTTGAGTTTGAAAGTTAGTCATAGGTATTCTTGTACCTTCCATAGAAGCCAGAAAATTTGCACCCCTGAACATTAGTGCTGAGGGCATTTAGACAGGGTTGACAATGTCATATCAAGAACTATGGTCTAGAGAAAAAAAGGAAAGAGGGAAAAAGAAACAGTGAGGATGTTTAGAACCAGAGATGCAAGTAGGAGGTGCTTCCCTTAAGTGAAATGAAGAAGTCAGAGAAATAAGATTACAGTCACAAAGCACAAACCAGATCAGCTTCCCCCAGTGAGTCATCTAGGGCTCTCTAAAACTTTTCTGCCACTGTGATGGCCATGTATGATATTCTAATCAATATTATCAGTGAAAAGAATTCCTCAGTTTCTCTAACCATCTAGTTTCATTCTGACATTAGCCTCAAATAGTCCTGTCCTGAGCTCTTCCTGTCACTGTCCTCTTGACATCAGAACAGTCCAGTGAGGGCTCAAGACATCTGTCTATACTCCCAATCCATCCACTTTCTGTAGCACTCCAGGCCCCTGCTGACAACTTTATCCCTTCCTTTAAACACTAAGACTCTTTTCCACCATTCTACAATACTTCCTACCCTCCCTCAGGGTGAATCTTTCCTCAGGCTCTCCTTCTTCTTCTTCTTCTTCTTCTTCTTCTTCTTCTTCTTCTTCTTCT
>CAJQZJ010032290.1:6231379-6302196 GCA_907164525.1 Lophiomys imhausi
GCTGTGGGTGTAGCCAACATCTATCTCTGATTAGACTGATGTCTGGTACGCAGAAGCCATACCATATACAGTGTTCATATATAATCCTAGTTTTAAGAAAACACAACACAACAAAACAAGTAAAAACAGTTTTTGTTTTTGGAGATCATAAACCCTAAAAGGTAAACTTCTATTGATAATTATCTAAATAAACATAACATCAGACGTCATATAATTTTCTATGTTTAAATCTTTTTTAAAAAGCTACTGTGAGTCTGAATCAGAATGGCTTCTGTTTGTTGCCAATGGTGAATATAGAGACTCATGGCTCCCAAAGATGCTGAGAATCAGTGACATATTAAGGCTCACTTCTAAATATGCATTTTGTATCTCCCTGTAAGGTTCAGATAGCATTGTGGAAAAGGGAACAGAAGGAATGTGAAAGCCAGAAAGTAAAAAGGAGGTCAGAACATCCCATCTTCTAGAAATTCAGAAGCAGTGAAATTACAAGTCACAGCAGCAATGATTCCTTGAATCAGATCTGTACAAGGCATTGCCTCAGAAGTCAGTCATGAATGTGAGAGAGGAAAGGCTCATGATACCCTATAAGCTGGCTACTGATGGGCTCTCAAATGGGCAGAGACACTCTCTTCAGTTTTGGATTTATCACGTTCCAGTGGACAGAACCAACCCTGAAGGGTACATAGATCGCTGTGGTGAAGCACAGAAGGAAAAATCAAAACAAAAACATGTGCCTGCAACAAAGAGATTAGTAGGGAAAATGGTGATGGATGAACAGATGATAGAGAAAAGAAAGAGGGTGGTACTGAGAGCATTCATAATGTACACATTTGAAATTGCCAAAGAACACATTTAATTAATAAAATAATGTATATTAGCAGCATACAGGAACATCATAAGCATGATTTTTATATTCATAAGTGTTTAAATAATTTAATTAATTTAAATAGTTGAAAGGTAATTTCTTTGTTACTTTGAACAAGTCCTGTTGCTTATCATATTGAATAATACCATTTATAACACTGAAGGGCAAATACAAAAAACTGAGTAAAAAATTATCACTACCAAGAACCTGTGACTAGACAGGTTCTAGGAAGAATCTATTATCATCACACTGACAAAAGTCACACTATTAACCAACTCCTTACCATTACAATCACAGATTAAAGCATTTGTCAATCCTCATTAGAGGTTTGTTTTTCAGTAGATGATGCTTAACACAGAGAACCACAACCTGGTAAGGTGCAAAGAAAAGACTGAAGAAATCTTAGCCCTAAGTGCAACATCTTTGTCACATCCCCTTCCCCAAGGATCAGTTAGTATTGCAGAAGAAAGGTGGAAAAATTGTAAGAGCCAGGGATGACCATAAGAAGCATTAATTTCTGAACACAGCAGGGCAGCTGCATGTAAGGACTTACAGATGTGATGACAGCATACACGATCCCTTTGCAAGCTCAAGTCAGACCAAAAATAAGTATAGAGAGAGGAGTTGGACATGATATCCCATATGAGCTGAGGAATTATTGGCAATTGATAGCTTTTTAGAAACAGTTTTCTTTAAGGGCAGGGTCCTTTTAGATGAATCACACTCCAGCAAATTCCATACATCCAAGAATATATGGGTAACACAAATCAAACTTCATGGGTGTTTTTTTAAAGGACTGAAATTGGGTAGATAGGAAACAGAGATAAGGTAGGACTTAGGGAAGAGATAAATATGGTCACAACACATTTTATAAAGTTCTCAAAAACCTAATAAAATGAAAAAATATTAAATGAAAGTCAGGAAAAAAACATCTTTCATGTCAGAACTCATATAAAGATAGAAGTGAGATGTTATTAATGACCTCAGTTCTCGGTAGAATCACATCCCATGAAACAGTCATCTTATAACAGGCATGAAACTTTATCTTCTCACCTATGAGCTTCAGTACCATCAATGCTGGTAAGAAATGTGTTGCCATTCAGAAATTTCTAGAATATCCTGCCACAATGGAAATGGGATGTTTCCTCTTGTTTCAGGCAGCCACTAGCCACATGTGGCTTCTGAGCACACAAAATATGACATTCATGAATACCTAGAGGTCACCATATTTAATAGCTCAGAAGCAGAATGTCCATCACTGTGTTGGTTTATCAACTAATTTGAGAATTACCTGTGTGTACCTGAGTGTGCATGTTAGACTTCTTACAATCACTTGAAAAGCCTCAGAATAGAATAAATACCAACAAAATGGCCAGAATGTGTGTGTGAATGTGGGTTAGGGTTAGTGTTAGGGTCAAATCAGATGCTGAGATACATATCCAAACATTAGGTGGAGCTCTGGGAGTCCTTATAAGAGAGGGAGGAGTAATAGAGAGATCCAGAGGGTCAAGAACAACACATGAAGATCAACAGAACCAAACAACCTATGCCCTAGAGGCTTACAGAGACTGAAACATTAACCGAAGAAGAAGGGGGGGAGGAGGAGGAGGAGGAGGAGGAGGAGGAGGAGGAGGAGGAGGAGGAGGAGGAAGAAGAAGAAGAAGAAGAAGAAGAAGAAGAAGAAGAAGAAGAAGAAGAAGAAGAAGAAGAATGGGAAGAAGAAGAAGAAGAATGGGAAGAAGAAGAAGAAGAAGAAGAAGAAGAAGAAGAAGAAGAAGAAAGCTTCGACTAGACCTAGACCCCTCCCCATATATAAACATATATATGATAGACAACCAGGTCTTCATACAGATCCCTAAGGAAGTTGGGGGGCCAGTATCAATCATAGACTCCGTTGCCTGTTAGTGGTACACCTTACTCTAGCTGGGTTGCCATGTTGTGCCCCAGAGCAAGAGGAAGCTCTTAGCCCTCATGTGACTGATGAACTGAGAGGGGTGGATATGGGAGAGCTCCCCTCACTCAAGGAGAAGGATAGTAGGAAGAGGGGAAAGAGGATGAAGGGTGGGATTGGAGGGGAGGATCCTGTGATCGGGATGTAACTTGAACAAATAAATAAATGTGGAAAAATGTTTCAAAGTACTAATTTCTCAAAGTGAAAAAGAAAAAGGAGGGTTGGTGTTCTAGTTAAGGAGTGATACCAGAAATACACTTGAATTTCCATGAGAATTTGAAATAACACACTTGTTACACTAGCAGAATAAGATTGCATCCTAAAGACAAAAAAAGTACCAGTAATTATAACATTATGAATACTTATTCAGGGCTGGAAAGAAGGATCAGGGGTTGTGAGCACTTACTGATCTTGCACAGGGTCCAAGATTTGGTTCCACCACATATTGTGGTTGACATCCACTGGTAACTTCTGTTGTAGGGAATCCAATGTTCACTTCTGAACACTACAGACACTAGGCACAAACATGGTGCACATATATACAAACAGACAAAATATTCAAACATATAAAATAAATAAATTTAAAATTGAATCTTTAAGACATAAACACCCACATAAAACCATGCACAGTCAGACATTCACTGAGAGATAAGAGAAGATAATGCAGACCCTCTGGCCACTTTAACATTAGACAAAATATCAGTAAGGCAACAGCAGGCGTAGGTAACACATCAGATCAAATGCACCAAACATCTAAGAACCTTCCATTCCACAGTGTCTCAACGAGTCTCTCCAGGACAGGCCACTGTGAGTCACAGAGCAGATCTCTGCATTAGAAAGATGAGCTCACAAAAATCAGCTCAGCCACAATGGAATGAAATACAAATTCAATAAATGAAAGGAGACATGAGAACTCTCACAAGTGCATGTAATTAAACTGCACATTTTCATCAACCAGCAGGTCAGGGAAGGAATCAAAAAGAAATTCAGATTAGTAAGGACGGAAACCAGCAAGAAACAGTGATGGAAAAGTAGGGGGAGAGAGGATGATTCGATCAAAATACAATATGTACAAGTATGAAATCTTCAAAGATATAAAATTTTAAACACAAGTCTGCATGTGGGGGGTCCACATCTCTAATCCCAGCACTTAGGAAGCAGAGGCAGGAGGATGGCTGTAAGGTACAGCCTAGAATGGTCTATATAACCAGATCCAGAGAAACAACCACTACATAGACAGAGCCTGTCTCAATTCAACAACAAAATAATTAAACCCCTAAGCATAAGAAAAAAGATAACAGAGGAAAAATGACAAGACATTGAAATTACAGAATAAAATTTTGTGTAGCTCACTGGTAGAGTAAGTGCTTAGAATACTGAAGGCATAGACCAGGCATGATGGCACATGCCTTTAATTCCAGCACTTGGGAGGCAGAGGCAGGCAAATCTCTGTGTGTTCGAGGCCAACCTGGTCTACATCGACAACCAGGGCTCTGTTACACAGAGAAACCCTATCTCAAAGAAAACAAAGAATAAAAACCAATAATGACAAAAAAAAGAAAATCTAGAGGCTGTGTCATCAATCCCTAACCAAAAAAAAAAAAAATGAAGGCAAATAAAATATTTCTATTGAGCTCTCTTTCTCTTGAACTATGCCATCCTACAAACAACAACATGGAAATGCAATGCAAAATGCCAGACACTGAAAGGCAAGACCATTATCTTTGAGGTTGATTTCAGTGACACCACTGAGAATGTCAAGGCTGTGGTCCAGGACCAAGAAGTCTTCTCACCAAAACATCACTAGCTGCCAATATTCCCCACCAGCTAATGGAGGAAGACCAAACCCTGGCTGACTACAACATCAGAAAGAGTCCACCCTGAACCTGGTACTGTGCCTGCATGGTGTCATCCTCCATCCATCCCTGTGCTACATTCTCCTAGTTTACGGCTTCAACAAGATGATGCAGTGGTGCTCACAAATGTTGTCTGTGCCTGAACCACTGTGAGCTGAGCTGCCACAGGAAGAAGAACAGTGGCCACAACAACAACCTGTGTCCTAAGAAACTCAAATAAAGCTGGGTCCCAGGGCATCCGGGACCAATATATGTTTTAATGTAGCATAAGGGCTTAGGAAATTGATGATGGTTAATGTTTGGCCAGTGAGATGGATCAGTGTATAGGTGTCTGCTGCCAACCCTAAGTTTTGAGTCTGATCTATAGGATCTATATTATTCAAGGAAATCTGTTACTGAAGTTGTCCCATGATTTACATGAGTGTGCTTTTTAACACATGCATGTATGTACACACACACACACACCAAACATTAAAATAATAATATAATAGATAAATTTAACAAATAAAATTTAGAAGTTGTAATGAAAATTATACACATCTCCCAGCATGGTAGCACAGGCCTTTAGTCAAAGCACTCAGGAGGCAGAGGTAGGTGATATCTGTGGGTTATAGGTTAGCCGAGTATACAAAATGAGTCCAGGACAGCCAGAGATAAACAGAGAAACCCTGTCTCAAAAAAACCACAACAAAGAGAAAAGACAACTACACACATCAAAAAAAAAAAAAACAGAAACAGTGGCATATACTAGTAACACATAATAAAGACTATGAAGAAAAGATTATAAATTTCATTCTATACAGATATACACAGGAAGACCATTCTCAGATACATTAACAAATCCTGAAAAGACAAAAATGTTTCACATTAATATGTAAAAATCAACAAAGCAAAGCCTCACCTAAATTTGTATTATTTGAGATATTCATCAATATCTGCTACAATATGGCTCCAAGTGTCATGAGAACAGGTGATGCAGACATTGATGGGGTTGGAAATGTCATCAATGTAAGAACGGATTGCCGGGCGGTGGTGGTGCACGCCTTTAATCACGTGGGAGGCAGAGGCAGGCGGTTCACTGTGAGTTCAAGGCCAGCCTGGTCTACAAAGTGAGTCCAGGACAGTCAGAGCTGTTACACAGAGAAACCTTGTCTCAAAAAAACCAAAAAAAAAAAAAGAACAAATTGCAGAAATTTTACTGCTTGGCCTACCACAGCATTGAGAAAGTCAGAGCCTGATGCCTGAGGAGGGCAGTTCCCCTTCCTGTGGGGCTGATGAAGTACAACCCTGTCATGAGAAGTGACATGCCTCCTAGGGCCACACCCTATGTTTCCTGTCCCTCCTGACAGACTCTGAAGCTCTGCCCTCAGGGACCAATGCAGCCCCTGGGAGGAGTTGCCATGACCTTCACCTTCACAGCCCTGCTCTGTCTGGGTGAGATGTGAGGAGGGAGAGGGAATAGTGTGGTCTAGAAGTGACCATGGCTCAGAACTGAGCACCACCCCATCAGGAACTGCAGGGATTCAGGAGGTTCTGCAGAGGGGAGGACCTGCTGAAGCTTTATGGACAAACCTCTCACAGAGAACTCTCTTCCAGGACTGACTCTGAGCCTCAGGACCCCAGTGCTGGTAGGTGAGTGTCAGCAGCTGCCCTGACATGCTCTTCTCTTCATATCCAGGAGCCATGCTGGGCAGTGAGTGTGGAAATCACCACATGTGTGCTGGTCTTGGGGTGGCTGGAGGGTCATGGGGTTGAGGTTTGCAATCAGAGGGCAGATGCACTGGGTCCTAGTTGCTCTTTTCCTTTCAGGAACCCTCCCAAAGCCGATCCTTAAAGTAAAGCCAGACTCTGTGGTCCCCCTGAAGACTGAGGTGACTTTCGTGTGTGAGGGGACCAGAGGAGCCACAGAGTACAGTCTCTATAGAGAGGGAGACCAAAATATATGGAAGAGAAAAATTCCACTTGAGCCTGAGAACAAGGTTGAATTCACCATCTCAGAAATTGACCAGAACCATGCTAGGCAATATCGCTGTTTCTATCAGATTGGTGGTACATGGTCAGAGGACAGTGACCCTCTGGGCCTCATGGTGACAGGTGAGAGGAAAACCAATGCCCCATCCTCAGACTCCACTGTTAGGAAGTCAGTCTGCTCTCAGTGGTGCACCACCACCTTAGCCCTGGAGGGTAATAAGGCCAACACATTTAACTGACTCCCCCTTCTCACCAGGAGCACACAGTAAACCCAGCCTCTCAGCCCAGCCCAGTCCTGTGGTGACCCCAGGAGGGAATGTCATTCTCTGGTGTGTCTCAGGGCAGCAGTACAACAGGTTCATTCTTATTATGGAAGGACCACAGAAGCTCTCCTGGAGGCAGAACTCACATTATGACCATTATACTAGGAAATTCCAGGCCCTGTTCCCTGTGGGTCCAGTGACCTCCAGCCAGAGATGGACATTCAGATGCTACAGCTATGACTGGAACAGACCACAGGTGTGGTCATATCCTAGTGACCCTCTGGAGCTCCTGTTCTCAGGTGAGGAACCAAAGTCTTTCCATAGAATGATGAAATGATACAGGAGCTCAGGGAGGCTTTGATGTATGGTATGTGTGTCTAGCCACTGCTCTTTAGCACATTACATAGAGCTTGGAAGACAGTGGGACCCAAGACACAGATTCCAAGGCAAAAAGTGATAGTAAAACCCAGGATGTCCAGGTGAGACATGAGTCTTCATGAGGCTTTCTGTTACTATGAATCAACTTAAGTGCCATCTCCAAGTGTGACCTCCTGCCACTTTCAAACACACCCACCTCCTTCTCTCTTACTTCATTGCAGGGACCCTCCCTAAAACCATCATCATGGCTGAACCAGGCTCTGTGATTGCTTCCGGTAGTTCTGTGACCATCTGGTGTCATGGTAACCTGAATGCAGAAATATATGTTCTGCATAAAGAGGGAAGCCAAAATACCTGGGGAACACAGACCCCAGAGGAGCCTTGGAATAAGACCAAGTTCTCCACCCCTTCTGTGACCCATCACCATGCAGGACAATATCGCTGTTACAGTTACAGCTCTGCTGGCTGGTCAGAGCGCAGCGACACCCTGGAGCTGGTGGTGACAGGTGAGGAGACAGTCAGGTTCTCTGCCCCAGGCTCTGCTCTCAGGACTATTCCCCTTCCACAGACTACCCCACAGAACATTGTGACTGTGTGAGCCCATGTGACAGTCTGTCTCCTTCTCTCCTAGGAATCCACTATGGAAAACCCACCCTGTCAGCCCTGCCCAGCCCTGTGGTGTCTTCAGGAGGGAACCTGACTCTCCAGTGTGTTTCACACACAGAATACAACAAGTTCACTATCACCAAGGATGATGAGAAGTTCCCCAGCTACCAGAACACACTGTATATATACCGTAATGGGCATTACCAAGCCATGTTCACTATGGAACACATGACCCCAAACCACACAGGGACATTCAGATGCTATGGTTACTACAAAAATACCCCACAGTTGTGGTCAGTACCCAGTGAGCCCCTGGAAATACTCTTCTCAGGTGAGTCAGCCCCATTATTCACCAATCATTTTGAGACACTAAACCCTTTGCCACAGGCCTACTCCTCAAGGGAGTTGCAGGTAGAGGAATACTAACTGACTAAGAGAGTCTGTGTTCTGAATCAGAGCCTCACTTGGGGAAAAACAGTGACATGTGTAGGGCAGAGAGCAAGGACAGAAGTGTTCGGTAAAAAAGAGTGCCTCAGGGATGGAGAGATGGCTCAGAGGTAAAGAGCACTGGCTGTTCTTCCATAGGGCCCTGGTTCAAATCCCAGTACCCACATGACAGTTCACAGCTGTCTGTAATGGCCAGGCATGGTGGCACACGCCTTTAATCCCAGCACTTGGGAGGAAGAGGCAGGTGGATCTCTGTGAGTTCAAGGCCAGCCTCTTTTATAAAGTGAGTCGAGAATGGCCGGAGATACACAGAGAAACCCTCTATTTGAAAAAAAAAAAAAAACAAAGAGTGCCTCAGTTCCTAGCCTGTCCTGTTTCCTCTAGGCCTGTCCAAGAAGCCCTCTCTGCTGACTCACCAAGGTCACATCCTGGAGCCTGGAAAGAGACTCACCCTGCAGTGTTCATCTGATATCAACTATGACAGATTTGCTCTGTATAAGGTGGGGGAAGTTGACATCATGCAGCACCATGTCCAGCAGACCCAGACTGGCCTCTGCTTGGCCAACTTCACACTGGGGTATGTGAGCCAATCTACTGGAGGCCAATACAGATGCTATGGTGCTCACAACCTCTCCTTTGAGTGGTCAGCGTCCAGTGACCCCATGGACATCCTGATCACAGGTGAGAAACTAAATAGGTTGAATCAGGTATCTGGTCTTTGCTCAGACTCTCATGGGGGGCGCATAGCAGCTGGTGGCAGGGTGAGGGACAAGGACCTTAGGTAGGAGCAGATGCAAAGACAGGATTACAGGAGAGATGCTCAGTCCGAGAAAATACAGAGTCCCAGGTACTCAGAGCAGACCCAGGTGAGGATTCAACTCAGAACAATGCAGACATCCTCTCATTATCCCTCTTCTCTTTAGGGCAGTTTCTTGTCACTCCTTTCCTCTCAGTGAAGCCAAACTCCACAGTGCACTCAGGACAGAATGTGACTCTGCTTTGTCAGTCAGACAAGCCAATGGACACTTTCATTTTGTCCAAGGAGGGATCAGATCACCAACCCCTGCGACTAAAATCAAAGTTCCAAGATGGGCAGTTCCAGGCAGAATTCTCCATGACTGTTGTGAACTCCACCATTGCTGGCACCTACAGGTGCTATGCTTCTCAAGACTCATCTCTCTACCTGCTGTCATATGCCAGTGCCCCTGTGGACCTCATAGTCTCAGGTGAGGTGATCAGGACATTTCAAGGTGATTCACAATCCCCACACTAGGAGAGCTCTTGAATTGGATGGGATTAAGGGGACAATGGGAAGGTTAATCAGAAGACACATTCCTTGACAGAGAAATGGATGGAAGCAGTGGTCCCTTAAGTAATGTCCACTCCATCTTCTGCTGTAATCTAGGTTTGGAGTAGACAGCATGAGGATCTTGGGGAGGTTAGAGGGCAGATGTAAGACAGTGAGCAGAGTGAGGATTCCTCCGTGTGCATCTAACCCTCATCCTCCTCTTGTTCTGTTTCCTAGGACTCATTGAACCCTCCAGCCTGCCACCTTCAAGGCCCATGCCACCAGCTGGTAAGTGTCAACCACCTCTGTGCAGAGAATATGCTCCAACCACAGCCTGCCACACAGCTCTTGGCCCACCGAAGTCCTAGATTCTCTGTCACTTCAGGTTGTGAGTGTGGGAGGTAAACAAATACCAAGAGAGACCCAGATGCTGGGGCTTAGAGGGTGGGCTACATAAGGTGGCATTCAGAGAGAAACATGCAGGCTCACCCTGGATGATGGTGCAGGTGTGTAAGGATGAGAGCAAGGAACCCAGGCAGACACCACCCCATCCTGCTCAAAGGCCCTGAGAAGAACCCCCTCACCTGCAGTGATCCAAGCCCCAGAGTGCTAATAAAGACTCTGTTGGGAGGTGGGGTCCAAATGGACAATGGCTAGTTATGGGCATGGTACAGCTGCTTCTGGAGATCCTGACCTGGGCAAGAACTTCCCTTTTGTGGCTGGTTGCTGTAACTCTGAGTCCTGTCCCACTTGCTTAAATTTGACTTTTTGTTTGCCAGGTTTGTTTTTTGTTTTGGTTTGGTTTTGTTTTTTATTTTTGATGCAGGCCTTGGCTGTGACCTCTCTTGGAAAAGGAGGCCTCCAGAACTTGTTTCTGCTGTGGTTCTGGCCCACAGTGTGGTGAGGTGTACAAGAGTGGGCCACAGGGCCATGGCAGGACATTCAGGATTTTCCCACTAACTCATGGCACTGAACTCTGGTGGAGAAAACAGGACTGGATGTCAGAGTCCCTTAGTTCAAATCCCAGCTCTGCCACTTCCAGTCAGGTGATCTGAGGCAGGTGAACTGGCTGGATAGGAAAACAGACAATTCCATGTTGCATGATTGTGAGGATGAGAGACTTTGAGTGCAAAGACCCAGCATGTGCCTGTCACACAGTAGGTGTGCAGGTGAGGAGCAACAGTCCCCACACATGGTGTCACTTGTGTCTCAGGACTGGAAAGTTACCTGAATGCTCTGATTGGAGTCTCTGTGGCCTTCCTCCTGTTCCTCTTCATCCTCATCTTCCTCCTTCTCCGACGAAGGAAACAGGGAAAATACAGGAAGGATGGTGAGCATGTATGGGTGTGGGTGACCTCAGTTTCAGGAGAAGGTGGGTCCCCTATGAACATCTAAGCAGGAACTCAGGACATGACCTCCAGTGAAACCTTTAAATGGAGCAAGGTACCTTAGAAACACTTGTGGAGCTCATATTATAAATTATTGATCTCAGAGCCTGTGCAACATCAGGCACTCTGCAAACTTTACCATGTTCTGCAACATTTGCTCATCCCTCATGTTGTAAAGGTCCCTTCCTTCCACCCTTCCTTCCCTGTACATGCCTGGGGGAGGGGTTTCTCACCCTCCTAGCTGAGACTCCCTTTGCAGCCCGGAAAGAGACAGAATTGCAACTTCCTGAAGGACTTGCAGAGCCAGTTACCAGGGACGGAGACCCCCAAAAGAGGTAACTCATGGCCATGAATCTAGACTCCCACCTGCCTAACACACACAATTGCCAACTGACATCTCCTTGTCTCTCCAGACCCGACCCAGCTGCTGCCACCCAGGAAGAAGGCCTTTGTGAGAGAAAGAGGGTCCTGGGAGGGGAGAATATCTGAAGCCTCAGAATTGCAGGGGTGGTGGGGAGGTCCTGAGGTCTTCTCTGTGTGGGTCTGAACTTCACACTATGGACCCAGAGATATCACAACACTCCCTGGTTCTCTCTTCACCTGAGACAAGGTAGGAAACTAGGGGTCTGAGATATCCGTAGACTCTTGTCAGGAGACACTCTGTTTGTTCTACTATGACAGATGCTTCAGTGGAGGACATGGGACCTGAGGAAGATGTGGAGCTGGACAGTCAGGTGAGGTCTCTGTCCTCATCCCCAGTGCTGAAATGTAGGGCCCAGTTTAGTGCAGGGGCCTTCTATGATCTCCCTCCCTCAGCCCTCAGCACTATCCATGACTGACCTCTCCCTCCCTTCTGCTAGCACCTGCTTCCTGGGTGCTAAGGCATCACTCTCTCTTCTCCCTGGGATCATGAGTCTCCTCACACCTGTCCCCTCTCTGTCTCCTTGGCATCTGGCTTGATGTCTTCTGAGGGGGAAGTCTGGATGCAGAAGCCCACAGAGACATCTAAAGGACCAGCAACATCAGACAGGGGACACAGCAGAACCAAAGGAACTTGGGTAGAAAGAAATGTGGGATTTCTTTTGTGGTTTATTTGAAGTGTATGGATGTTTTTCCTGTGTTTGTCTCTGCATCACATGCCTGCATGGTGCTCCCAGAGCCCAGAAGACCATGTCAGATGCCCTGGAACTAGAGCTATGGTCTGCTATTTGTATTCTAGGGACCAAACCCAGGCCCTCTGCAAGAGTAGTCAGTGCTCTTAACTACTGAGGTATCTTTCCAACCCCTAGAAACATGATCTCAGGAAGATGGACTGTGTGGCTGGAGCCATAATACCAAAGGTTAGAGTGTCAGTTTAAGCCAGAACTGTAGGATGGAAGCCCAGGAAGATCCCATCAGGGAGGCTGTAATCTAAACGGGTCACTCTGGCCATGCTGTGGAAAACTGGCACAAGGACATCCAAAGGGGAACAGGGAGACACTATCTCTACCTCACTACTTCCCTTCAAAATTCATCTGAGGATGACTCTCAAGGAGAGACATTTGTCCAGGTGAAACATTCCAAACTCAGGAAGGCAGGAGCTGTCCTACCTTCTGTCATGCCAAGGGAATTTCTGAACACAAAAGATGGACAAGCAGAAGAGGGCAGAGTGGTGGACAATCAGGTAGATCCTATCCTCTACAAACCTGCAGGTTCCCCCAAGCCAATCATATAACTTCCTGTCACTCTCTCACACTCCAGGCTGCAGACCCCGAGGAGCCTCAGGATGTGACCTATGCCCAGCTGTGCATCAAGACACTCAGTCAGGGGACAGCTGCACCTCCTCTCTCCCAGGCAGTGGAAGCCCCAGAGGAGCCCACTGTATATGCTGCTCTGGCAGCTTCTCCTCCAGGGGCTGTTCCCAAGGACAAGGACCAGTGACCTTCTGCCTGCCAGGATGCCAAACAGAGACCTCCAAAGAATTCTGGGAACTTTTGGCAACCTGACTGCACTTCATCTAACATCACACAGTTTGAAAATAAAGCAGGAAGTTTTTCAATAATCAAGAGAATGAGAAAAAAATAGAAGGGAAAGGTTTGACACTGAATGCTAATTTTAATGACATCTCTCATCGAAGCCATGAAATGAGAAAATTTACAAGCATGGTCGCACAGTCTGATAATTCCACCTATGAGTGGCTGAGGCAGGAACATCGCCCTTGTTTTATGACTTAACTTGAGATACCTAGTGAATTTCATGCCAGCCTGGGCTACAGAGTAAGACATGTTTCAAACAACATTAGCCGCCAAAGGCCAGAGTGGAGGTACACACCAGAAATCCTAGTACTTTGGAGGGGTGGAAAGGGGGATCAAGGACTTGGAGTAAGAGGCCACCTGGAATAAACTAGACCCTGTTTATAAATAAATAAATAAATAGATAGATAGATAGATAAATAAATAAATAAATAAATGCCAAGCTTGGTAGTGAATTCTTTCTTTCATTTATTTATTTTTCTCTTTATTTACTTATTCATTTTACATTCTGAACTCAGTCCCCTCCCTCCTCATCTCCCAGTCCCATCCTCCCACTATCTACCCTTATTCCTAAACCCTTCTTCTCACAGAATGGAGTCCCCTTCCCCCCATGTCATCCTGTTCTGGTACTTCAGGTCACATTGGGACTGAGCACATATTTTTCCACTGGAGGCAAGACAAGGCAACCCATCTAGGGGTGAATGATCTAACAGCAGGCAATAGAGTCCTTGTCTGGCAAAGCCTTTGCTGGAAACCCACATAAAGACCAAGCTGCCCATCAGCTCCCTAAGTGTAGGGGACCGACGTCCAGTCTATACAACCTCTTAGCTTGCTGGTTCAGTCTCTGTCATCCCCCATGGGTCCAGGTTAGATGACTCTGTTGGTCATCTTGTGGAATTCTTGTCTCCTTCAGGTTCCTCTATCAATCCCCCAACTCTTTCATAAGATTCCCAGATCTTCATCTCATTTTTGGCTGAGGGTCTTAATAAATGTTTCCATCTGATACTGGGTGGAGCCTCTCAGAGGACAGTCATCTAGGCTTATGTCAGTCCATGCTATCAATATCAGCACTTAAGAAGTAGAGAAAGGCAAATCTCTGTGAGTCTGAAGCCAGCTGGTCTACATAGTGAGTTCCAGGACATCCAGGGATACATAGAGAAACCTTATCTCAAAGAGTAAATAAATAAATAAATAAATAAATAAATAAATAGATAGATAGATAGATAGATAGATAGATAGATAAATAAATAAATAAATAAGGCCAATGAGATGCCTCAGTAGGTAAAGACACTGGCCACCATGTCTGATATTTTAATTCAATCATCAGGAATAGTGGACAAGAAAACTGACCCCTACGAATTGTTTTTTCAACTCCACCTAAGTCCTCAGTGTCCTCCCCATACCCAAAACATAAATAAAACAATTTTTAAAATATACAAACATGTAACCACAAAAAGTTTTGTATAGTAGTGTAAGCCTCTAATCACAGCAGGGCTGGCCTCAAACTTGCTCTCCTCCTGCCTCAGCTCCTAGCATGTACAACCTGATACTCACCTTATTTTATTAAAGGTTTATTTGTTTTCTTTATGTGTATGTGTATGTGTCTGTCTGAGTGTATGCCAAAATAAAAGAAAGGCTGGGGTATAACTCAGTGATAGATCACATGCTTGTCATTCAAAGCCCTAAGTTCCATCCTTGGAAGGTTTGTTTCTGGGTCCTCTGTTTTATTATATTTTTTTTTCAATGTTTGATGAACATCAGACATGATGTACACTTGGTTGGCCTCAAACTTCCTGTTTAACGGTTGCTGACCTTGAACTTCTGATCATCCTCTTCCGCATCCTAAATACCTAGCTCACAGGCTTTTGCCATCTTGCCCAGCTCTGTGTCCTTTTTGAGTCTGTCAGTTGTTCTGTGTGCCTGTTTTGTGCCAGTAACAATCCTAGTGGTGTTGCTGTGAGTCTGGAGTATTATTAGAAGCTGGGTATGCTGAGACCACCAACATCACTATTAAAGATTAGTTTCCATATTGGAGTGTTTTGTTTGTTTTTTCTTATGCATTTGGGTTGTAAATTAAGTTGTGTTTTTTTTTTTTTTTTTTGGTTTTTCGAGACAGGGTTTCTCTGTTTAACAGCTCTGGCTGTCCTGGACTCGCTTTGTAGACCAGGCTGGCCTCGAACTCACAAAGATCCGCCTGCCTCTGCCTCCCAAGTGCTGGGATTAAAGGCGTGCGCCACCACCGCCCAGCTTAAGTTGTGTTTTTTAAGTCTCAGTGAGTAACCTGGGATTACCTGGAACTCATACACAAGACTGACCTCAAATCACTGCATTTCAAAATGTTCAGATGATAGACATATGTCACTACACCCAGTGTTAGATATTCTAGTTCTGTAAAGAATATCTTTGGGTTAGGCTGGAGAGATGGCTCAGTTGTTAAAGGCTAGACTCAAACCAAAAATATAAGAATATCTTTGGGGCCTAGAGAGACAGCTAAGAGGTTAAGAGCACTGACTGCTCTTCCAGAGGTCCTGAGTTCAATTCCCAGCAACAGCATGGTGGCTCATAACAGTCTGTAATGAGATCTGGTGCCCACTTCTGGCCTGCAGCCAAACATGCAAACAAAACACTGCATACATAATAGGTAAATCTTTAAAAAAAAAAGAATGTCTTTATAATTTTATTGGGAGTTGTGATGAATCTCTACATTGCTTTGGCTCATATAACCATTTTCATACTGCTGACTGAGGAACACAGAAAGCCTTTCCATCTTCTGGTGTCTTTAGTTTTATGTGATGCATGTTTGTGTATGTGTTTGACATGCTTGTACACAAGTGTATTAGGAACCTTTGGTCAATAGTACATGCCATTTTAAACATTCTCCATATTTTGGAGAGAGGGAGTGTAAAAAAAATTGATTAAATTATGTTGTTTTGGCAGCCATTAATTTTTAACCCACCATTATAAATGAGCACACAGACACCACATGGATTTTAACAAGCCTTGGCCTAAATTGTGCAATCCTAGCCCATCTAAGCTAGCTCGTAATTCTATTACCCAAATATGACCCCATATATACGTAAGCCCCCTTGGACTGCCACTCTCCACGATATGCCGATGTTCCTGGCCATGTGGAATGAGGTTCTTTTTTCTAACCCATGGTGTGAGTCCTCTTTCCTGCTGCTCCTGGCTGGAATGCTTTAATCCTCTGTCTAAAGCTCAGGCTTCCTTTTCTAATCTCAGGAAGTCCCACCTTTCTCATCTCCCACCTGCCCAATCTCAGGCCTCAGCATTTTATTTAACCAATCAGAGTCAATATAAGTAACAGACAGCAAAAAGGACCAATTAACATTTAGAATGCTTAACACTACCCCAACAAGGGAGCAAGCAGGCAGAAAGACAAGAACCAAGATTGTTTACTGAACCCAATCCTTGTAATTTTGGGTAGGTTGAGTGGCCAGTGAGCTCCAGGGATCTTCTGGTCTAGCTGTGCTTATATAGCCTTGTTTCCTTGGTGTCTTCTATCTGCTGTGGCTCTTACAATCTTTCTGTCTCCTCTTGCATTGGGTTCCCTGATCTGTGAGGGGAGGGAATTGAGAGAGGTATTCTCCTTAGACATGAGTGTTCCATGCTCTCTCACTCTCTTCACTTGTTCAGATGTAGGTTTCTCTATATTTCCCATCTACAGCAGGAAGAAGCTTCTCTAATGGAGACTAAGCAAGACATTGGTCTAGGAGTATACCACAATACCATTAGGAGTCATATTATCAACATTCCATTACAGGAACTGAAACACTCTGTTTTCCCCTAGTCCCTGCCCTATCTAGTCTCAGGTTCTTAGCCACAAAGATGTGTTGAGGATATGTTCCATTTCATGGTCTGGGCCTCAAATCTGATCATATATTGGTTGATTACTCCAAGAAGTTTTGTGCCACTGTTGTACCAGTGTATCTTGCAGGCAGGACATCATTGTATATCAATGGAATTGTGACTGTGTTGGTGTTCACCTTTCTCTTTTGGGAGCATGTACAGTACCTTACAGTACATTGAACATATTGTGAATGCAGGTAAAGGATTTATGTAGGCACCAGTTCCACTTCTCGTGCTCAATGAGTTGTGAATGTATTCACAACTACAATCCCAGAACTTTGGAATGGAGCCAGGAGAATCAGGAAGTCAAAGTCCTCTTTGGCTCCACAAGGTAAAAGTTAGAAGCCACACTTGGATATATGAGACTATTTTTTAACATGTATTTATTTTTTCCAGTTATATCTCAATCATAGTCCCCTCTCACCTCCCCCTCCCATTCCCACTCTCCTACTCTCTTCCCTCTCACCCTTCTATATGCTTCTTTTTTAACTTAAGGTATATCTTTTTCCCCACAACAGTTCCCCTTTTAGTCAAATAAAAGGTTCTTTTTCTTTTTTAATATTTATTTGTTACTTCAGGTTACATCTCCATCACATTGTCCTCTTTCCATGCCTCCCAGTCCCTCCCTCCCACCTTCTACCCTCTATCCCTTCCATCCCACTCCTGTGGAGTGGAGTGTCCCACATATCAGTCCCCTGCCCCATTTCAGCAGTCATATGAGGGCCAAGAGCGTCCTCATACACTGGGAGCCTACAAGGCAGCACCACTAAGGCAAAACGTCTCATTGATAGAAAACAAAGTCTATGTTCCATTCCCTTTGGTGCATTGGTTTTACTGTAGTTATCCTGTACTATATGGCTAAAATCCAATTATAAGTGAATAGATGCCATGTGCATCCTTCTGAGTCTGGGTTAGCTCACTCGGGATGAGCTTCTCTAGTTCCATCCAATTGGCTGCAAATTGCATGATTTCATTGTTTCTGATAGCTGAGTAGTATTCCATTGTGTAGATGTACTGCAGTTTTTTAATCCATTCTTCAGTTGAGGGACATCTGGGTTGTTTCCAGTTTCTAGCTATTACAAATAAGGCTGCTATGAACATAGATGAGGAAACTTCCTTGTGATTTGGTGAGGAATCATTTGGATGTGTACCCAGAAGTGTTATGGCTCGGTCCCGAGGCAGAGCTATTCCAAGTTTTCTAAGATATCGCCAGACTGATTTCCATAGTGGTTGTACAAGCTTGCACTCCCACCAGCAATGGAGGAGGGTTCCCCTTTCTCCATA
Source organism: Lophiomys imhausi (assembly GCA_907164525.1). Classification (NCBI taxonomy): domain Eukaryota; kingdom Metazoa; phylum Chordata; class Mammalia; order Rodentia; family Muridae; genus Lophiomys; species Lophiomys imhausi. Next base: position 6,249,556 of record CAJQZJ010032290.1, read on the forward strand.
CCCTCGCCAGCATGTGCTGTCATATGAGCTTTTGATCTTAGCCATTGTGACAGGTGTGAGATGGAATCTAAGAGTCATCTTGAATTGCATTTCTCTGATGATTAAGGATGCTGAGCATTTTTTTCAAGTGTCTCTCAGCCATTAGGGATTCCTCCTTTGTGAATTCTCTATTTAGCTCTGTTCCCCATTTTTTTAATTGGATTATTTGGTTTCATCACATTTAATTTCTTGAGTGCTTTGTAAATTATGTATATTAGCCCTCTGTCAGATGTAGGGTTGGTGAAGATCTTTTCCCAGTCTGTAGGCTGCTGCTTTGTTCAAATGACAGTGTCTTTTACCTTACAGAAGCTTTTCAGTTTCATGAGGTCCCATTTATTGATTGTTGGTCTTAGATCCTGAGCTGTTGGTGTTCTGTTCAGGAAGTTGTCACCTGTGCCAATGAGTTCAAGGGTTTCCCCCATTTTCTCTTTTCATAGATTTAGTGTATCCAGCTATGTTAAGGTTTTTGTCCACTTGGACTTAAGTTTTGTACAAGGTGATAAATATGAGTCTAATTTCATTCTTTTACGTGTTGACATCCCCATTTGGACCAGCACCATTTCTTGAAGATGTTATCCTTTTTTCATTGTATGGTTTTGTATTCTTTGTCAAAAATTAAGTGACAATAGGTGTGTGGATTCCTTTGTGGGTCTTCAGTTCGATTCCAATGACCCACTGGTCTCTTTCTATACAGGTACCTTGCTGTTTTTATTACTATTGCTCTGTACTACAGCTTGAAATTTGGGATGGTGGTACCTACAGATGTTTTTTATAGTACAGGATTGATTTAGCTGTTCTGGTTTTTTTGTTATTTCATATGAAGGTGAGAATTGCTTTTTCCAGGTCTATAAAGAATTGTGTTGATATTTTGATAGGAATTGCATTGAATCTGTGTAACACTTTTTGGCAGGATGGCCATTTTTTATTATGTTGATCCTACCTATCCATGAGCATGGGAGATATTTCCATCTTCTGATGGCCTCTTCAATTTCTTTCTTCAATGACTTGAAGTTTTTGTAGTAAAGGTCTTTTACTTGCTTGGTTACAGTCACCCCCAGGTATTTTATATTGTTTGTGGCTATTGTGAAAGGTTTTGTTTCCCTAATTTCTTTCTCAGCCCATTTGTTTTTGGTATAAAAAGAACTTCTGATTTTTTAAAATTAATTTTGTATCCAGCCACCTTTCTGAAGGCGTTTATCAGCTGCAAGAGTTCTCTGGTGGAATTTTTTGGGTCACATATGAAGCTTCCGTGTGGTGCTGAGAAGAAGGTGTATTCTTTTGTGTTTGGGTGAAACGTTCTGTGCATATCTCTTAGGTCCATTTGGTTCATGACCTCTGTTAGACTCATTATTTCTCTATTTCATTTGTCTTGATGATCTGTCCATTGTTGTGAGTGGAGTGCTGAAGTCTCCCACTTCTAATGTGCGGGGATCGATGTGTAATTTAAGCTTTAGAAGAGTTTCTTTTACAGATGCAGGTGCCTTTGTATTTGGGGCATAGATATTCAATATTAAGATGTTCTCTTGAAGAAAATTTACTTTAACGAGTATATAGTCCCCTTCTCTATCTTTTTTTATTAACTTCAGTTGAAAGTCTATTTTGTTTGTTATTAACATGGCTACCCAACTTTCTTTGTGGGTCCCTTTGCTTGAAAAATCTTTTCCCAGCCCTTTACTCTGAGGTAGCATCTGTCTTTGATAGTGAGATGCATTTCTCATATGCAGCAAAATGATGGGTCTTGTTTAGGGATCAAATTTATAAGCCTATGTCTTTTTATTGGGGAGTTGAGTCCATTGATGTTGATGGATATTAATGACCAAAGGTTGTTATTTCCTATTATTTTGGTGTAGGTGGTGGTTGTGTGTTTCTTTTGGTTTAGCTGCAGTGGGGTTTTTTGTTTCCTCTTGTTTCTTGGGTGTAATTATCTTCTCTGGGTTGGAATTTTCTTTCTAGGGTCTTCTGTAGGGCTGGATTTGTGGTTATATACTGTTTAAGTTTTATTTTGCCATGGAATATCTTGTTTTCTCCATCTATGTTAATAAAGAGTTTGGCTGGGTATAGTAGTCTGGCTGGGCACCTATGTTCTCTCAGGGCTTGTAGGATGTCTGCCCAGGCCCTTCTGGCTTTTAAAATTTCTAAGGAGAAGTCAGGTGTAATTCTGATGGGTTTGCCATTATATGTTACTTGACTTTTTTCTCTTACAGCTTTTAATATTCTTTCTTTGTTCTGTACATTTGGAGTTTTAATTATTATGTGATGAGAGGATTTTCTTCTCTGATCTAATCTGTTTGGTGTTCTGTATGCCTCTTGGAATTTTATTGGCATCACTTTCATTAGGTTTGGGAAGTTTTCTTCTATGATTTTGTTGAAGATGTTTCCTGGACCTTGGAGTCGGAAGTCTTCTTTTCCTCCATGCCTATAATTCTTAGGTTCAATTTTTTTCATTGAGTCCTTGATTTCTTGGATGTTATGGGTGAGAACTTTTCTAGATTTCTCATTTTCTTTGGTTGTTTCTTCAGTCGAATCTTCCACGCCTAAGATCCTATCCTCCATCTTTTGTATCCTGTTTTTGATACTCATGTCTGTCATTCCTGTTCTCTTCCCTTGATTCTCCACTCCCACTCTTATCTCTGTTTGTGTTTTCTTTATTGCTTCTACTTCCAATTTCAAATTATTATAATTTTTAATTTATTTATGTTTTTGTCTGCATGTTGGTCTGTGCATTATGTACATGCCTTTTGAGAGTGGAGGTCAGAAATGAGTATCAAATCCTCTGGAACTGGTATTTTTAATGGTTGTGAGAACCCATGTGTGTGCTGGCAATGGAACCACATGTCCATTCTAAGAGTCACCATTGGTCGTAACTGCAGAATCATCTGTGCAGTCATTGGACAGATTTTCTTAACTGAAAGAACATGCTAGAATTATAGGTAATAACTTCACATGGCACCCAAATAGAAGGGAGATTAATGGAAAATTCAGATAGTGAGTGGTGGTTGCAGAATTTCCTAGAACCCAACTTCTGATTTCATGACAGAAAATTCCCTCAAACTCATTTAAACTCACACTCTGTGGTATTCTGGATAGAATCCATGACCATCGGGTGTAAGGAAACTCTGGCGGCTCAGTCTTCCAGGCCATACAGAAGTCAAGGTTTTTGACAAAACCCTCTGAACAGCATCTCAAGAACAAAACCAACTTTACTATCACTTTCATGCCGTCTGACCATATAGTTCTCCATCAGTGTTGCTATGACATAAGTACAGCCTTGGTTAGAGAGCAGTGATGCCTGGAACTCCTGATAATATAGGGAAGAAATCTCAGTGGATCCTTAACTAACCCAGCACCCAGGAGGAAAAAAGTCTGGGTAAGGCAGGAAAATACATCATGAGTTATGGGATGTTGTTTGTTTGTACATTTGTTTGTTTGTTTGTTTGTTTGTTTGTTTTGAGCAAACTGGATTCAGATAAAGTCCACTAGACACATGGAATTTTCATCTGGACAACCCAAAGGCTGATACACAAGGGACTAAGCAGATGCTCCATGTACTAAAAGAAAAAAAAGACAAAATTGGTGAATACCCAGTGATCTAAAGCCTCCTAGCAGTGTGAATGTCAAAGAATTCCCAGGAAAATAGAATCCACACCGGGTGTGGTGGCACACACCTTTAACCCTAGCACTCAGGCGACAGAGGCAGGTGGATCTCTGAGTTCAAGGCCACCCTGGTCTACAGAGTGAGTTCTAGCACATCAGGGCTGTTATACAGAGAAACCCTGTCTCATAAAACCTCAAAAAAATAAAATCCACACTCAAGACACAGGCACTTAGATTCTGCCCAAGTCTGAAGTTGACACAGGAAGAAACTCGACTGATTCCCACCATGATCCTGTTCCTGAGAAGCAACAGGAGCCATCCTCACTGGTAAAACTCTGATGGGCACATAGGATTGCTGGTCTAACACAGAAGAGTCCATCTCACTGTGTGCTCAGTGACTGTGGTGCATGTGGGGTGCCATGCATGGGAGTCCATGGGACAAGGTTAGAAAACAAACATGACCCAATGATATGAGGAAATCATATCAAACAGCAAATATGATGCCTCTATCTTCTCTCTACATCTAACCCATGTAACAGAAAATTTTATTTAAACACTTATATTTATTAATACTTAACAATCACCTATATCCTATAACCTAATACGTAAAACATAATACTTATAAACACTTAATATCCAAGAACATCTAACCAACCCTATTTTAATTTTCTTGAAAAGATATTAATATTCTTAGTGCAGTTCCGTGCAGAAAAACTTGATTTTAGCAGTCTGGTTACAGCAGTCACAGCAGGCAATCCTTTGCAAGCTTCATATCCACTGGGCCTAACTTTGCCAGTGTGTATGGTCAGTTTATTGGAACCACCAGATTGTGGCCTGCTTTTAAGGCCAGACTGTTTTAACTGCTAAACTTGAGGATGGCTTCCTCCATCGGCTGAGACTCATTTCTATAGTCTCCTCAGCCCATGTATGCTTCATGGGCTAGTGTTCCTCATTGCGGCCTCAGAACTCTGCCCGCCTAGCTCAATCTCCCTGCAATCTTGGGCTCCTGGACAGACAACAGCAGGTTCTATGCTATGCCTTTTAGGCCACCCTTATCAGCTTCCTTGCAGCATAAAGTCTCTCTCTTGGGCTCCGCCTCTCAGTTTCTGTCCATTGTGGCCTAATGGTTGGATAATGGCATACCTTGCTTCGCTTCTTCAACTTGAGCTGTTCTCTCAGTCCATGGGGACAAAAGAACAGGCCTCATGGAGCTCTCTGGTTTATATAGAGCATAATCTAGCAGTCTTTTCTGGGATGTCACAGGTTCATGAGCTCTCTCACGATATCTTGAGGACCCGTGGCTTCTCCCTGCAACCAATGTTATCTGAGGCTTGTGTGGTTTCTTAGCCACACCCCTTAAAAAGCCATGAAGTGTTTCTCATGGAAGTGTGGCCTCAACTGGGCTCGACTGATCTCAACCCCAAGTCCAAGTAATGCCAAACTCTTCCTATATGTGCCGCCAGGTCCCAGGCTGATCAGCCTACTAATACATTAATGAGAGCTAACTCCTGCCACAGTGCCACAGACCCCTCTGTGTCAGTGAGGACTGATGAAATTCCATGTATGCATATCTTAGGCAAGTTTATCACATGGAGCTCATCTAACCAGAAGAGGGCAGCACTTCTCCTGCTGAGACTCATGCCAGTGGGGAGGCATGGTGGTGTGACTGAACTCACAGCACTGAAGGCTAGTCTCACTGGTTCACATGGCATAACACATCACTTATTATCAGGTCAGCAAAAAGACCTGGCTGTGAAATCAACAGGAAAGACACACAGTAGACAAGTGACACACTGGGCATGACAGGTCACAATGCTGCATAAGATGCAGGGGCTGGGGTGTGCCCCCTTAGAGGTGGATATAACAAAATAGTCTAGATATACTTCCTGTGTGTGAGCTTTATAGTAATTATATTGTTGATTAATTCTTTGAGGATAAATGCATGAAGTGTAGTTAATCATGTCCATCACATGCTCTAGGGAACTTTTCCTTTGATTTATGCGAAAGAGCCTGATAAAGCCTGAGTTCACCTCAAACTCACTGCATAATGACCTTAACCTCCTAATCCTCTTAACTCCACCTCCTGAGGGCTGAAATCACAGAAATGAGCCATCACATCAGATTTATACAGAGCTGAGGATCAAACCCAAACCTCTGGGCATACCAGAAAAGTACTCCACTTACTTATCATTGTCCTAATTTAATAAAAGGCATGTATAGACATAAATTCAAGAAACAATCATTGAAGTGTTTTGGGCTCAGGAACAAATGGAGAAAGTACTTAGTGACCTCTATCTCATTCTCTCTGTGACAAACAGGGCATGTGTGTGCCCTGGGACCATCCTTTCAGGTGATGCTGAGCTATAAAATTTTCTCATGTAACACACTCCTAGCAGGGGATCATTTCAGAAGTGAAAGCTGAAAAATTGTAAGAACCAGAGGTGATGGATGACTACAAGAAAACTCTTTACTGAACACTGAGGTGAAGTTGTACTCTCATATGAGCTCACAATGAAGTGACAGCAACTACAAGCCCCATAAAAGTTCAATACAGATCAAATCCTGCATGCGGATGGGAGATCCCACCAATTGGTGAAGAGCATCTAATAGCTCCTGGGAGAGGAAGAGTCCGTTTTCTTTAATGATGTGGCACCTGGTTGGATGCCCAAGAATACATGGAAAGCAAAAATTAGATTGCATGGTAGGAGAGGAAACCAAAAAGTTAAGTGTGTAGGGAAGTTCAGTGAACTAGGGAAGAGTTTGGGACGAAGTTACATCAGTCAAAACACATGGCTTAAAACTGTAAAAAAAAAAAAAAAAAGTTCAAAAATTTTCCAAGTGTTAATTTCTCAAAGTGAGAAAGAAAAAGGAGGATTGGTGTTCTAATTAAGGAGTGATACCCGAAATAAACTTGAATTTCCATGAGAATTTGGAGGAACACATTTGTTACACCAGGAGAATAAGATTGCATCCTAAAGACAACAAAATACATTTGTCAGTAATTATAACATTATGAATATTTACTCAGTGCTGGGGAGATGGCTCAGTGCTTAAGCACGTGTCCTGCTCCTGCACAGGACCCAACAGTAGGTCCTAGCACCCATGTTGTGGTTCACAACCACTGGTTACTTATGTCACAGGGAATCCAATACTCACTTCTGAACACCACAGGCACGAGGCACACACATGATCCACATACATACAGACAGGCAAAATACTCAAACATATATAATAAATAAATCAAACTTAAGTCTTTAAGAATGAAAACCCACATAAAAGCATGCACATTCAGACATTCAGTGAGAGACAAAGAACAAGATAATACAGACCTCTCTGGCTACTTTAACATTGGACAGACCATCCAGGAAGAACATCAGAAAGCAGCAGCAAGTAACTCCTCAGACCAAATGGACCAGACATGCATGAACCTTGCACAACACAGAACCCCAACAAGACTCTCCAGCACAGGTCACACAGCAGGTCTCTGCATTGGGAAGATGAGCTCACACCAAGAATCAGGGCCAGTCGTGGTGGCCCACATCTTTAATGTCAGCACTTGGGAGACAGAGGCAGACAGATTTCTGTGAGTTCAAAGCCAGCCTGGACAACAGAGTTAGTTCCAGGACAATCAAGGCTGCAAAGAAAAATGCTGGCTTGAAAAACCTAAAAAAAAAAAAAAAAAAGAATCAGCTCAGTCACAATAGAATGAATCTCAAATTCAATAAATGAATGGGAAATGGCGAACTCTCACAGATGCTTGGAATTAAACAGCACACTTCTTTGTGTGTGTGTGTGTGTGTGTGTGTGTGTGTGTGTGTGTGTGTGTCTGTGTGTGTGTGTCTGTGTGTGTGTCTGTGTATGTGTCAGTGTGTGTGTGTGTCTGTGTGTGTGTGTCTGTGTGTGTGTGTCTGTCTGTATGTGTGTCTGTGTGTGTGTGTGTCTGTGTGTGTGTGTGTCTGTGTGTGTGTGTCTCTGTGTGTGTGTGTGTCTGTGTGTGTGTGTGTCTGTGTGTGTGTGTGTGTGTGTGTGTGTGTCTGTGTCTGTGTTTTTGGAGACAGGGTTACTCTATGTAGCCCTGGTTGTCCTGGATTCACTTTGTAGACCAGACTGGCCTTTGACTCACAGAGATCCACCTGCCTCTGCCTCCTGAGTTCTGGGATTAAAGGTATGCACCACCACACTGGGCTGAACAGTACATTTTCAACAACAAATTAGGGAAAGATTCAGGTAAGTGGGGAGGGACACCAGCAAGAGAAGGTAAGGGAGAAAGGGAGAGGTAAGAGGGTGAACTTGATCAAAATTTTTAAAAAGTATCCATATGAAATTTTCAAACAATTAAAACATTAAACTCAGCCGGGCGGTGGTGGCGCACGCCTTTAATCCCAGCACTTGGGAGGCAGAGGCAGGTGGATCCTTGCGAGTTCGAGGCCAGCCTGGTCTACAAAGTGAGTCCAGCATAGCCAGGGCTACACAGAGAAACCCTGTCTTGAAAAAAAAAACCAAAAAAATAAAAAAAATTTAAAAAATTTAAAAAATAAAAACATTAAACTCATCACTGGGTTTTGTGGTCCACACCTTTAATCCCAGAGTTTGGGAAGCACAGGCAGAAGGCTGAGTTCCAACCCAACCTGCTCTATATAACCTGCTCCAGGACAGCCAGGATATCATAGACAGAGCATGCATCAAAACAACACCAACAAAAATAATTAACCCCATAAGCATGGGCAAAAGATAACTGAGGAAAAAATTAAAAGTAACATTAGGCCAGGCATGGTGGTGCACACCTTTAATCCCAGCACTCTGGAGGCAGAGGCAGGCAGATCTCTGTGAGTTCAAGGTCAGACTGGTCTACAAAGTGAGTCCAGGACAGCCAGGGCTACACAGAGAAACCCTGTCTCAAAAACAAAACAAAACAAAAACCACCACCACAACAACGTAACATCAGAAATTGAAATTTACAGGATAAAACTGGGGTATGGTTCGGGGGTAGAATATGTGCTTAAAATACTAACGGCCCTGACATCAATCCCTAGCACCAAAAATAAAGGTAAATAAAATATTTTTACTGAGCTTATTTTCTCTTCAACTAGACCAACAAACAGACACCAACATGCATATTTTTGCCTTGATCCTGAGGGAAAGACTATCACCTTCAAGGTTTAGCCCAGTAACACCATCCAGAATGTCAAGGCCAATGAAAAGACCAGTAAGGTGTCCCACCTGAACAGCAGCCAATGATATTTGCCACCAACACACAGAGGGAGAACCCACCATGGCTGACTACAACATCCAGATGATGCCAGGTGTCCTCATCCAGCCATTCCTTTGCTAGCTTCTCCAAGTTTACAACTGCGACAAGATGGTGCAGCGCTGCACTCAAATGCTGCCCACACCTGCACCGCTGTGTGATGAACAAGAAGAGAGCTGTCCACACCAACAACCTGCAGTCCAAGAAAGTCAAAGAAAACTGAGACCCTGTATAGCCCAGATCCCTGGGACATAATAAATTTTTGTTTGACTGAAGCAGAAGGACTAAAGATAGCAATGTTGGGAAGTGTTGGGCCAGTAAGATGGCTCAGTGTGTAAGTGTTTGCTGCCAACTTTAAGACCAGACACTGATTGACAGGAATCAAATTATACCAGGAAAAAAACTGACCTCAAAAATTGTACTCTGATCTCCAGTCATGTGCTGTGGCTCACATGCATGTATACACACATACATATGCACACACTAAAAACATTAATAAATGCAATTTAAAAGTTGCAATGGGAAGTATAAACAAACATGGAGTGATGGTGCATCCCTTTAATCCAAGCATTTGATAGACAGAGGTAGGTGGATCTCCAAATTCAAGGCCAGCCTGGTCTACAGATTTTCAAGTCCTTCCCTCTGCAGAACCTAGGCCAGCCAGGATTACACAGAGAAACCCTGTCTACAAAAAAACAAACCAAAAAAAGAACCAAAATAGTGATGCATATTTGTAACCATCATTTGAGACTATGAGAAAAGATTATAAATGTCATTCCAGGCAGATGTACACAGAGAGACCCTTCACAGAAACCCTCAAAACTTTTGAAAAAGAAGAAATATTTCATAAAAAAAATAAATAAATGAAAATGACTTTAAACACATTTAAATTTGTTCTTAGAAATAGTCATGTCTGCTGCCACCTGGCTCTGAGTGTGGTGAGGACAGATGAGGCAGACATGCATGGGCTTGGGGAAATGTCATCTATGAAAGAACGGATTGCAGAAGTTCTACTTCCTGGCCTAGCCACAGCACTGGGGAAGTCAGAGCCTGATCCTGAGGAGGGCAGTTCCCCTTCCTGTGCAGATGATGAAGTACAACCCTGCATGAGGAGTGCCCTGCCTCCAAGGGCCACACCCAATGTGTTCTGTCGCTCCAGACAGACTGAAGCTCTGCCCTCAAGTGCAGTTGCAGCCCCTGGGAGGAGATGCCATGACCTTCACCTTCACAGCCCTGCTCTGTCTGGGTGAGATGTAAAGAACTGGAGGGGATACTGAGATCTAGAAATAACCCTGGCCCACAGCTCAGTGCTCACCCATCAGGAAACCCCAGGAATTCAGGAGGTTCTGCAGAGAGGAGGACTTGTTTCTCAATCTTCAGGGGCAAACCTCTCACGGTGAACTCTCTTCCAGGACTGACTGTGGACTTCAGCACCCCAGCACTAGCAGGTAAGTGTCTCCAGCTGCCCTGGCCTGCTCTTCTCTTCATATCTAGGAGCCATGCTGGGCAGAGAGGATGGAAAACAACATGTGTGTACTGACTGTGGAGATGGCTTAAGACATCTGGGGGTGCAATCTGAAGAGGGATGTCCTGTGTCCTAGCTGTTCATTTTTTTGGCAGGGTCCCTTCCTAAGCCTGTGCTCAGTGTACAGCCAGATTCTGTGGTCTCCAAGAAGACTAAGGTGACCTTGGTGTGTGAGGGAAACACAGGAGTCAAAGTGTATAGACTCTATAAAGAGGGATATGAATATACATGGTACACACAGATTTTACTGGAGTCTGGGAAGAAGGCTGAATTCCTCATGCCTGACATTAACTACCATCACGCAGGGAGATATCACTGTTACTATCAGTTCAAGACTAGAACTTCAGAGTACAGTGAGCCTCTGGATCTGGTGGTGACATGTGAGAGGGCACAAAGGGTCCTGAACCTCAGGGTTAATTGGGAAGAAATGGGTCTACTCCCAGGGGTCCCTGTTCTCATGCCCTGGAAAGTAATAAGGCCTAGGGACAATTATGTGATTCCTCCTTCTCTCCTAGGAGCACACAGTAAACCCAGCCTGTCAGCCCAGCCCAGCCCTGTGGTGACCCAAGGGGAGAATCTCATTCTCCAGTGTGACTCAGGGCAGTGATATGACAGTTTCATTCTGACTGTGGAAGGACCACAGAAGCTCTCCTGGAGGCAGGACTCACAGTATAACCATTATACTATGAAATTCCAGGCCCTGTTCTATGTCGGTCCAGTGACCTCCAGCCAAAGATGGACATTCAGATGTTACAGCTATGACTGGAGCAGACCACAGGTGTGGTCATATCCTAGTGACCCTCTGGAGCTCCTGTTCTCAGGTGAGGAACCTCAGCCTCTCCATAGAATGATGAAATGATACAGGAGGTCAGGGAGGCCTGATATGTGGTGTACGTGAGAAGCCAGTGTTCTTTAGCCCCTTCACACAGAGCTTGGAAGACAGTGGGACCTGAGATACAGATTCCAAGACAGAAAGGGACAGCAAAACCCAGATAGCCAAGAGATAGATGAGTCTTCATGGGCTTAAGTACCATCTCCAATGTGACCTTCTCCTGCCACTTTCAAACAGACCCACCTCCTTCTCTCTTACTTACTTTCAGGAACCCTCCCCAAACTCATCATCCATGTTGAGCCAGGATCTGTGATCGCTTCCAGTAGTTCTGTGAACATCTGGTGTCATGGTAACCTGAATGCAGAAATATATGTTCTGCATAAAGAGGGAAGCCAAAATACCTGGGGAACACAGACCCCAGAGGACCCTGGGAACAAGGCCAAGTTCTTCATCCCTTCTGTGACACAGCAACATGCAGGACAATATCGCTGTTACAGTTACAGCTCGGCTGGCTGGTCAGAGCGCAGTGACACCCTGGAACTGGTGGTGACAGGTGAGGGGACAGTCAGAGTCTCAGCACCAGGCTCTGCTCTCAGTGTGACCCCATTGACAGTGTGTCTCCTTCTCTCCTAGGAATCTACTATAAACCAATGCTGTCAGCTGTGCCCAGCCCTGTGGTGACCTCAGGAGGGAGCATGACCCTCCAATGTGTCTCATATAATCCATATGATAAGTTCATTCTCACCAAGGAAAATCAGATATTTCACAGCTCCCTGGACACACAGTATATACATTCTAGTGGACAGTTCCAAGCCCTGTTCACTATGGAACACATGACCCCAAACCACACAGGGACATTCAGGTGCTATGGTTACTACAAACACACCCCACAGTTGTGGTCAATACCCAGTGAACCAGTGAAAATACTCATCTCAGGTGAGTCAGCCCTATCATTCACTGATCATTTCTTAACATCCTAAGCCCTTTGCCACAGGCCTGCCCCTCTGTGGAGTTACAGGTAGAGAATGACTAAATGAAGAGCCTGGGTTCTGAAGCAGTGCCCCACACCTGGGGAGGAGCAGTGCCATGTGCAAGGCAGGATGGGAGGACATAGGTGTTCGGTAAAAAAACAGCCCCTCACTCCCTAGCCTGTCACCTTCTCTGTAGGCCTGTCCAAGAAGCCCTCTCTGCTGGCTCACCAAGGCCATATCCTGGACTGTGGAACGAGCCTCACCCTGCAGTGTTTCTCTGACATCAACTATAACAGATTTGCTCTGTACAGGTGGGGGGAGCTGAAATCACCCAGCACTATGGCCAGCAGATTAAGGCTGGCCTCTCCTTGGCCAACTTCACACTGGGCTACGTGACCATATCTACTGGAGGCCAATACAGATGCTATGGTGTTCACAACCTCTCCTCTGAGTGGTCAGTATCCAGTGACCCCATGGAAATCCTGATCGCAGGTGAGGGACTAAATAGATTTAATCAGGTACCTAACCTCTGCTCAGGCTCTCATGGGGGAGACTAGTAGCTGGTGGCTGGTGTGAGGAACAGGGACCTTAGGCAGGAACAGATGCAGAGACAGGGAGCAGGAGAGGAGCTCAGGCAGAGAAAATGAAGAATCCCAGGTGCTCAGAGCAGACCCAGGTGAGGATTCAACTCAGAACAATGAAGACATCCTCTCATCATCCCTCTTCTCTTTAGGACAGCTTCCTGTCACTCCTTTCCTCTCTGTGAAGCCTAACTCAGGAGAGAATGTGACCCTGCTGTGTCAGTCAAGAAAGCCAGTGGACACTTTCATTCTGTCCAAGGAGGGATCAGCCCACCAATCCCTGCAACTAAAATCAAAGTTTCAAAATCGGCAGTTCCAGGCAGAATTCTCCATGAGTGCTGTGACCGCCACCCTCTCAGGCACCTACAGGTGCTATGCTTCTCAAGACTCATCTCTCTACCTGTTGTCATATGCCAGTGCCCCTGTGGAGCTCATAGTCTCAGGTGAGGTGATCAGGACATCTCAGGATGAGTGGAAATGCACACACTAGGACAACTCTTGATTAGGGTGGGATTAAGGGGACCACAGGAGGTGTTAGTCAGAAGACCCTTTCCCTGGCATATGTCCCTCAAGTAATGTCCACTCTGTCCTCTACTGCAATCTGGACTTGGAGCAGACAGCATGATAATCTTGGGGAGGTTACAGTGCAGATGTAGGACAGTTAACAGAATGAGGAGCCCTGGGTTTTCATCTAACCCTCATCCTCCTCTTGTTCTGTTTCCTAGGACCCATTGAAGCCTCCAGCCCGCCACCCTCAAGACCCATGTCACCACCTGGTAAGCATCAGACACCTCTGTGCAGGGAGTATGCTCCAACTGCCTGGCAGTTCTTGGCCCACCAAAGTCCTCATTTCTCTGTCACTTCTGATTGTGAGTCTGGGAGGCAAACAGATACAAACAGAGGCTACAGACACTGGGGTTTAGAGGTTGAGCTACAGATGGGGGATCCAGAGAGAATTATTTAGGCTCAGCCTGGATGATGGGGTAGATGTTGAGAGCAAGGAACCCAGAGAGTCATCTCCCAGTCCCACCCCTAAATCCCTGAGAACAAACCTCTCACCTGCATTGAGTCAGCCACAGAGTGCTAATAAAGACTCTGTTGGAAGGTGGATCCCAGATTGATAATAGCTACTTATGGGCTTCATACAGTTGCTTCGAGAGATCCTGACTTGGACAAGACCTTCTCTTTCTAGGCTACTGTTTCTTTGAATTAATGGGAGAAGTCTGGCCCACTTACTTAAGTTTGATTTTTTTTGGTTGGTTGGTTGGTTTTGTTTTGCTTTGTTTTTTTTTTTTTTTGTTTGGTTTGATTTGGTTTTGGTACTGGCCTTGGCTGTGACCTCTCTTGCCCGAGGAGGTCTCCAGAAACTGATTCTGCAGTGGATCTGTCCCACAGTGTGGTGACATGTGCAAAGGTAGGGCACAGGGCCACAGCAGAACATTCAGGCTCCTTCCCTCAAGTTCATGGCACTCAGCTCCGGTGGAAAGTGCAGGGATGGAAGTGAAGAGTCCCAGAGTTCAACTCCCAGCTCTGGCACTCCCAGTCAGGTGATGTGAGGCAGGTGAACTGGCTGGACAGGAAGAGACAATTCCGTGCTGCATGATTGTGAGGATGGGAGACGATGAGTACAAAGACCCAGCATGTGCCTGTCACATAGTAGGTGCTCAGGTGAGCAGCAACAGTCCCCACTCATGATGTCACTTGTGTCTCAGGACTGGAAAGTTACCTGAAGGCTCTGATTGGAGTCTCTGTGGCCTTCCTCCTGTTCCTCTTCATCCTCATCTTCCTCCTTCTCCGACGAAGGAAACAGGAAAAACACAGGAAGGATGGTGAGCATGTATGGGTGTGGGTGACCTCGGTTTCAGGAGGAGGTGGGTCCCCTATAAAGATCCAAGCAGGGACTCTGGACACCACCTCCAGTGAAACCTTTAAGTGGAGCAAGGTATCTTAGAAACACTTATGGAGCTCATATTAGAAAGCATTCATTTCGGAGCCTGTGCAACATCAGGCGCTCTGAAAACTTTACCATGTTCTGCAACATTTGCTCATCCCTTGTATTGTAAAGGTCCCTTCCTTCCCTGCACATGCCTGGGGAAGGGGCTTCCCACCCTCCTAGCTGAGACTCCTCTCCCTTGCAGCCCAGAAAAAGTCAGAATTGCAACTTCCTGTGGGAACTTCAGAGCCATTAGCCAGAGAGAAAGGCCCCCAAAAGAGGTAACTCATGGCCATGGACCTAGACCCCCACCTGCCTGACACACATCACTGCCAACTGGCATCTCCTTGTCTCTACAGATCCAACCCAGCTGCTGCAGCCCAGGAAGAAAGGCTTTGTGAGAGAAAGTGTTCTGGGAGTGGGGAGGCGGGAATGTCTGAGGTCTCAAAATAGCAGGGGCAGTGGGGAGGTCCTGAAATCTTCACTGTGTAGGTCTGAACGTCACACTATGGACCCAGGGATATCACAACACTCCCTGGTTCTCTGCCCCCACATTAAGCAAGGAAGGAAGCAAGGGGTCTGAGACATCTCTAGACTCTGGTCAGGAGACATTCTGCTTGTTCTGCTATGACAGATGTTTCCATGGAGGACATGAGACCTGAGGATGGTATGGAGCTGGACAGTCAGGTGAGGTCCCTGTCTCCATCTGCAATGCTAAAACTTAGGGACCAGTTTAGTCCAGGGGGCCTTTTAAGTACTCCCTCCCTCAGCCCTCAGCAATATCCACAGCTGACCTCTCCCTCCCTTCTGTAAGCACCTATGTGTGCTATGGCCTCACTCTCTCCTGGTTTTCCTGGGATCATCAGTCTCCTCGATCCTGTCCCCTCTCTGGCTCTTTGGCATTTGTCTAATTGTTTTCTGAGGGGGAAGCCTGGATGGAGAAGCCCACAGGAACATCTAAGGAAACACCAGCTGAAGGCAGAGGACACAGCAGAATGAATGGAACTTGGGCAGAAAGAAATGTGGGGTTATGTTTTGTGGGTTATTTTATGGGTATGGGTCTTTTGCCTGCATACACACCTCTGCATCACATGCCTGCATGATGCTTCCAGAGGCCAGAAGACAATGTCAGATACCCTGGAATTAGAGTTATAGATGATTATAGGCTGCTCTGTGGGTTCCGGGAACCAAGCCCAGGTCCTCTGCAAGAGTAGTCAGTGCTCTTAACTACTGAGCCATCTCTCCAACCCCCAGAAACATGTTTTCAGGAAAATAGATTGTGTGGCTGGAGCCAAGATACCAAGGGTTAGAGTGTCAGTTTAAGCCAGAACTGTAGGAAGGAAGCCCAGGAAGATCCCATCAGGGAGGCTGTAATCTAAACGGGTCACTCAGGCCATGCTGTGGAAAACTGGCCCAAGGAGATCTCCAGGGGAGCAGGGAGACACTATCTCTACCTCACTGCTTTCCTTCCCAAGAAACCATCTGAGGATGACTCCCAAGGAGAGACATATGCCCAGGTGAAACCTTCCAAGCTCAGGAGGGCAGGAGACGTTTCACCGACTATCATGGCAAGGGAATTTCTGAACACAAAAGATGGACAACCAGAAGAGGGCAGAGAGGTGGACAGTCAGGTGGGTCCTGTCCTCCACAGACCTGCAGGTTCCCCCAAGCCAATCACATAACTTCCTGTCACTCTCTCCCACTCCAGGCTACAGAATCGGAGGAGCCCCAGGATGTGACCTACGCCCAGCTGTGCATCAGGACACTCAGACAGGGGAGAGCTGCACCTCCTCTCTCCCAGGCAGTGGAAGCCCCAGAGGAGCCCACTGTATATGCTGCTCTGGCGGCTGCTCCTCCAGGGGCTGTCCCCAAGGACAAGGAAGAGTGAACCTCTGCCTACCAGGATGCCTAACAGAGACCTCCAAGGGATTCTGGGAACTTTTGGCAGCCCAACCACACTTTAACCAACGTCACCCAGTTTGGAAATAAAGCAGGAAGTTTCTCAATAATGAAGAGAAATGAGAAACGAAATAGAAAATAAGGGCTTTACATTGAGTGCTGAGTTTAATGACATCTCTCATCAAAGCCATGATGAGAAAATTTACAAGCATGGTTACACAGTCCCTCAATTTCAACCATGGGAGGCTGAGGCAGGAAAATTGCCTTTGTTTTATGACCATTTTGGAATACCTAGTGAATTTCATGCCAGCCTGGGCTACAGAGTGAGACATGTTTCAAACAACATTAGTCAACAAAGGACAGGCTGGAGGTACACACCTGAAAAATCTGGAAGGATGGAAAGAAGGATCAAGAGATCAAGGTCATCTTCAGCTGCATAGCCTAGGAGTAAGAGGCCAGTCTGGATCACACTAGATCCTGTTTAGACAGACAGACAGACAGGCAGGCAGGCAAGCCAAGCTTGGTGGTGCATGCTTTCTTTTTTTTTTTTCTCTTTATTTTTTCACTTTACATCCCCCTATCTCAGTCCTGTCCCTCCTCCCTTCCCAGTCCCATCCTCCCACCCTCTCCCCCCATTTCCCTCCCCATCTTCTCATAGAATTGAGTCCCCCTTCTCTCCCACCCCCACCCCGTGCCATCCACTCCTATCACATCAAGATTAAGCTCATCCTCTTCCATTGAGGCCAGACAAGGCAACCCAGCTAGTGAATGATCCAACAGCAAGCAATAGAGTCCATGTCAGGGATGGCCTCTACTGGGGAACCCACCTAAAGACCAAGTTGGCCATCAGCTCCATAAATGTAGGGGACCTACATACAGTCCATACATCTTCTTAGGTTGCTGGTTCAGTCTCTGTCATCCCCATGGGTCCAGGTTAGATGACTCTGTTGGTCTTGTGGAGTTGTGGCCCCTCCAGGTTCCTCTATTCTTCCCCCAACTCTTCCATAAGATTCTCAGATCTCCATCTCATGTTTGGCTGTGGGTCTCAACAACAGTTTCAATTCTCTGCTGGGTGGAGCCTCTCAGAGGACAGTTAGCTAGGTTCATGTCAGTACATTCTTTCAATCTCAGCACTAAGGAAGTAGAGAAAGGCAAATCTCTGTGAGTCTGAGGCCAGCTGGTCTACATAGTGAGTTTCAGGACAGACAGGTCTACACAGAGAAACCTTTTCTCAAAGAATATAAATAAATAAAATAAGACCAGTGAGATTGCTCTGCAGGTAAAGACACTTGCCACCAAGCCTGATATCCTAATTTCAATCAGCATGACAATGGAAGGAGAAAACTGACTCCCACAAATTGTTCTCTCACCTCCACCTAAGTCCTCGGTATCCTCCCAACACCCAATAACTAAATAAAACAGTTTAAAAAATAAGCAAACATATAACCAAAATGAAAGCTTGGTATGGTGGTGTAATCCTCTAATCACAACAGGACTGGCCTCAAACTTGCTGTCCTCCTGCCTCAGCTCCTAGCATGTGATATTTGCTTTATTTTTTTTAAGTTTATTTGTTTTCTTTACGTGTATGTATGTGCGTCTGTGTATACAGGTGCCCATGCACGACAAAACATTTGAGCTGGAGTTACAGATGCTTGTGAGCTGCATGCTGTTGGTGCTGGGAACTGAACTCAGTACTCAGCAAGAGCAATGTATGCTCTTACCCCCAGAGTCATCTCCATAGCCTCCCTACATTAGTAACAGCCAGGTGTCCAAGAAAGGAAGGGAGGGAGGGAGAGAGGGAGGGAGGGAAGAACACTATGAACAATTTTATAGCGACATACTAGAAGTATAGAAAATGGACAGATCCCTTGACATCAATAAGTTAACTTTAGTGCTTAATAAATACAAAATCTGAGTGGATTCCCTCACATTGAACACACTGTCACTAGGTAAGTTCCCCTTTGGAAATTCTCTTTCTGGAAGTTTCCCTGGTGATTATTTCCAAATGTTTATGTATTTGAAATAAAGACATTCCGAAACTAAAGAGGAAACAGATCCTAACATAGTTTATCAGACCAGATAATTATTAACAAATTATTAACAAAACCCAACACAGAAACTAGAAAACTTAGAAAATTTTCACATCCACCTAGATGTGATCCCTTTAAAAATTAATTTAAAAAATCAGAAATAAGGTTCAGCAACAGTTTTTTCTTTGTTTTTGGTTTTGTTTTTGTTTTTTAAGCACAACCACCCAGGGGTTTGGTTTGGTTTTTTTTTCTTGTTGTGTTTTGTTTTAATATTGGTTTCAAAAACAGCAAGTAGCTTAAAAGGTAAACATTACTGGGCCTGGTGGCACAGTCCTCAGATCCCAGCTATTTGGAAGGCAGAGGCAGGATAGAAAGTTTGAACTGCTCCTTGACTAGTGACTGAATTCAAAGCCCTTCTGTCATTCATCCTAAATTCCATCCTTGGAAGGTTTATGGGTCCTCTGTTTTCTTCTTTTTCTTTTCGTTGTATGATGTAGCCCTAGATGGCCTCAAACTTATTTAACTTTGGCTGACCTTGAACTTCTGATCATCCTGCTCCATCCCTAAATGCTTAATTCATAGGTTTGTGCCACCTTGACCAGCCCTGGGTCCTTTTCTAGTTGTCTGTTGTTCTGTGTGCCCTGTGTTTATTGCAATAACAATGCTGGTTTCGTTGCTTTAAAGTTGGGTATGTTGATATCACCACTATCACTGTTCGGAATTAAGTTTCCTGTTTGGGGGTATTTTGTTCGCTTTCCCAAATCCATCTTTTTGCTTTTGTGACTTTAGTGTCTCAATGTCTGGCCCAGCCTGAACTGGAACTCTGTAGACCAGACTGGCCTCAAGGTCACTGGCCTTCACAATGTTGGAAGGATTGGCATCCATCACCATACCCAGATTAGGATTTTCTTTCTAGTTCTGTGAAGAATGTCACTGGCATTTGGTAAGGATTGTGCTGAATCTCCACATTGCTTTGGTTCCCATAACTATTTTCACACTGCTGATTCATAAACACAGGAAGCCATTTCTTCTAGTGTCTTCAGTTTCGTGTGTTGTGCATGTTGGCGCATGTGGAGTCACAGCTATGCTCGATGTTTTTCTCATCTTTTTGGAAGGATCAGGGAAACGAGACCCAAGATTGTGCCTGAACCCAGAGCCCATGAACTTCCATAGGTTGGGTAGTCAGTGAGCTCCAGGGATCTTCCTGTCTCCACCTCCCAGCACTGGGATTAAAGCAGCACTTTTTTTTTAATGTCTTATTTTTTTGAGAACATCACACAAAATGTTTGAACCTATTGTTCCCTCCCTGCAAGCACCTGGCTTTTGAGTCCTGGGACCCAAACTCAGGTCCATACACATGCATACCGGTTTTACTGACTTGGCCATCTTTTCTGCCTTTCTTCAGCTAACCTTCACTGCAGCTTTCACCTCCTGGATTGGGTTTATCCAGAGGCTTAATTCGTGTATTTTTAATGTCATACTGAAGCTATTATGAACAGGACTCACTGTTGTCTCTCTTTTTTTTTTTTTTGGTTTTGGTTCTTCAAGACAGGGTTTCTCTGTGTAATAATGCAGGCTGGCCTCAAACTCAGAGATCCACCTGTCTCTGCCTTCTGAGTGCTGGGATTAATGGCATGAATTCTATGTGGAGACAAAAGACAGCTTTCCAGTTCTCTGGGGAAGCTCCAGTGTGGACTGGAAGCAGACTTCCAAATTCCTATGGCATCTACTGTGACCAATCCCTAAGGACAAAAACCTTTACTCATACCTTTAGCTGTGTTAAGGGTTAAAAGGAGGGGGCCATGCCGAGAATGAGGATTGGACAGGCAGTGCATCCACTAGACAGGTGTGGATGGGTTTAAGTGGGTTCTGTAAGGGTGGGAGATGAATTTCATTCTGAACTGTCTAGCTGCTTCTGGTCTGAAGGACCTTGGGAAAACCTTGGTCCTTTCCTATTCACTTCTGCTGGTGCCTAGTTGAACCAGCTTACTTCTGCACCCTTGCTCTGCACCAAGGGGTAGACTCAGAGGGTCTCAGTCCAGTCCAACCTTTTGGTTTATTTATTCTTCCTCACATTAGCCTTTGTGCAAAATCTACCCCTTGAACAGAAGTAACGAGAGGCTCCTACACCATGGCAAGCTCTCACCAAGCACCCTAGCACTGGAATCTAAGGCAACAGGGGTGCCTCATGTCTGTTTTCTGTTCAAAGCACCAAACTACGTTTTAGCCCTGACTGCTCCCTACCACCACAAACTCTTCTGGCTAGCTCTACAAAAGCTGTCCATATTACAGGCAATTTAGACATATATCCTTTCTCCTTAGCCAACACACTAGTTCTGTGTAGAACGAAGGAAATAAAACTCATTTACAGTAACACTAGTTCTGTGTAGAACGAAGGAAATAAAACATTTACAGAAGACTAAATTCAACACATCCCAAGCAAGCTTCCCCCAACCATTCCACATCTTTCAAGATCACCTACCCTACACACCAAGGTGATCTCACCATTTAGCTGATTAAAGGGCCAAAAGTCCTAAACAGAATCCAGACTGTGGCCACTCACAGCCCTGATATGCCCCAGGCTGGCTGGAGACTAAAGACAGCCTGTTTTGGAAGACTGCTTCCTGACAATATATCCAAATCACTCCCTATAGTGCCTAATATTGTGACTTAACACGGATGGCATCATCAGCCAAGACCTCTGGATAGGGAGAGGCCTGTCATTTGCCATTACCTTGAGATTCTAAGCTGGCTTTATAGTACTTTCAGTAAGGTCTTCCTTGCATTGAAGCTGGCTACTTAATTGACCTGAGTCCTCTCAAGAAAGGGCCAAAACACTTAGGTAGCAAAGGAGCTGTCCTTCACTTCCTCAGAGATCAAACCACATCCTCCCATCTGACTCAAGCTTCCCAGCAAGGCAGAGAATGAGGAAAATTGATGGCAGTTTCAGCTAAAAAATTCTTAAGCCACTCTGGGCAAAGGTCTCACTAGCTTATTTCCCAATAAGCTTACCCAAAACGTATCTTGAGACACAACTTAAAAAACAGAAGTCACCCTGCAAGCTCCACCAGCCAACCTCAGTAGGTTTGGCTCCACATGGCTGGGTTATTTTGTTTTCCACTATAGCCCCCTAGCCATGTGAAGGGCGGGGAGTTTCACAGTGCAGGCCACGACGAGCACCTGGTCAACTAAGTTCCTCCTCCCTTGGGCATATGTCACAAACTGAGGTGGGAGGTGGCCTGGCCTACATCTGCTGGTAGGGCTTCTTCCCAGAGCAGAGCTTGTGTTCACAGCAGAGGTGTACTAATAAACCAAGTGTCAATTCTGTTTTATTAGTCAACTGGAAAACTAGACAATCCTACAGTGCAGGAAAGTGTTAATTTAATCCTCTTCCTCATCATCACCAGCTCCAGCACCACCCTGGCCTTTCTTGGCGTTCTTCCTCTTCACTCGGCCAGGGCGGCCACCACCATAAGGAGAACGGAGGGAGAAGTCGATGTGCTTCTGGGAGTCCAGACGGACAATGAAGGATGGGATGTTCACCACCTGCTTGCGGACCCTGAGAGAAAAGGTTAAGGGGACAAGGTAAGAGGCCGCACCATTGTCCAATCCTTTGATAGGAGGCTGATGAGCACTCCTCCTGACCTCACAGATTTAGATCTCTTATGGCTAACCTAGAAACCAAAAAGCCAGTACTAGTGCTTTTATGAGTTTCCTGCCCATCTTGTATTGACAAGCCACCTCAAACAAACACATCTCTGTCCATAGATGAACGTTGGAGAGGAAGAATCTGAGATTACACCCTGTGTAGCTTTTTTCACAAATGGTGCTCACTTATAGAAGGGGTAGAGTATGCAATTTCCACTCACCCAAAGTCTGTGCAGATAATCAACTAGCAAATTAACAAACAAGAATATAATAATGAATGTCTTGATTGGGCCTCACACTGCTAACTTGTGTTGCCACCCTATCAACATTGACTCAATCCTCTCCCTCCATGGGGACACAAAGAGCTATTACCTGTCCAGCTGCTTGCATGCCTGGCAGACACCTTCGCAAGGTGTACGGCTTGAGCCGCAGTGACCCTTGCGCTGGGCTATGGGGAGACAAGGCTGTCCCCAGTTCCCCCATAAGCTGTTTGTAGGGAGCAATTCTGAACCCTGAAGGCAAGCTCACATTTGTCAGCTCCAAGGGCTGCACAGGAGACAGGGACGGCAGCTTAGCAAAGGAAAGTTGGTTAACAGTGCAGATAGGGAAAGTTAAGATTTACAGGCCCAGCTGCAGTTTACCTGATATGACGCTGGCGGATGAGCACGCGCGCATGGTGAATAGATTTGGCCAGTCCTAGCTTGAAGACCTGGGTCTGCAGCCGCCTCTCCAAGAAATCCTCAATCTTCAGACCCAGAATGTAATCCAGCTTCATCTTGCCCTCATCCAGCACCCCAATGCGAACAAGTCGCCTCAGCAGAGCATTGCCTGGGGATGGGGGAATAGCACCCAAATCAGGCCTGACTTCAGGCTTCCTCAGAGCCCCATTAAGGTTTCTAAAGCTTTCCCCCCTTTTCAAGAACTTCAGGAGAAAAGAACCTCAGTATGGTGCCTGTTAACTTTCCTTCCAAGAGCTCCAGGCTTGGGACCCCGACATGGCCACTGGGACACCCTTTCAGGATTTATAGCTTTTCATTCAACCTTTAACGCCAAGGTTAAAAACTCTAAAAAAAAAGTAACTTCTACATTTCCTAGGAGGCTGTGGAGAGCAGAGCACAAGGGTAAACTGAACTACCCAGTACCAGTTCAACAAGATATATGGGAACAGCCCACATCTATTCCGAGTCTGAAAGTTAAACTGTGAAAGCCCAGTCACCTAGTAAGAAATTCTAACTATGGAGGACCAAACTGCAAAAACACCATCTTCTATCTTCTTCCAGAACCCTATAGACTCAATTTCTAACATTTTATAAATGCTAGTCAGATATAAACATAAAAATGTTCCTTAAATGCAAAATATACCATTACTCTTAAACCACCTAAATATAAAACATCTTGTATGAAAACAGAAAGCGCACACTAATAAACCTAAGACACAAGAGCACATTAAACTTTTCTTTGGCCTCCATTTGACCAATACACAGACCCAGAACTCTAGGAAGTAACTCCAATAGTATCCTTTGTGGCACAAGTTGGTATCACAGTACTTAAGTTTCTAATCTGACTGGCTGGCTAGGAAATCAAAGACAAACCCTTCCTGATAGTCACTACCAAATGGGAAATGCTAGATATGAATCAACGAGAGGCAACTCCAAAACTCCAGGGCTTTTCCTTCCTAACCATGCCTAGATGGTCTCACTAAAAACGATCCCTGAAGGAGTTGGAGATGGCTCAGTGGATTAAGAGCACTGATTGTTCTTCCAGAGGATCCGGGTTTAATTCCCAGCACCCACATGGCAGGTCACAACTGTAACTCCAAGATCTGACACCCTCAGACATACGAGCAAGCAAAATACCAACGAATATAAAATAATCTTAGAAGATGACCCCTGAAAAGCTGCCTTGACGATTTTCATGTCATATACCTGCAGCTCCCATTCTAATGTAACTCCAAGGCACGAATCTGTTTTTAAAAGTCTGTTTTCAAAATCCCCCTAAGCCAAGGTGGCTCGTACCGGCAAACCCAGCACTTTATAGACTTCTGGTGGTTAATGGCCTGCATTCACATTCCAGGCCAAGTCAGGGAGACCCTGTCTAAAATAACCTCCATTAGCCCAACTTGTTCAACCTAAAAACTCAGCAACTACCCACCCCTTTGTAAGTGGGCTCATACACACCTTCAAATAGACGCCGTGGGTCCTTTTCGTCCAGCGTCAGCAGCTCCCGGGCGGCCTTGCGGATCTTGGCCAGGGTAAATTTGACCCTCCACACCTCACGTTTGTTCCGGAGTCCATACTCTCCTACATACGGGTGGGAGGGAACCACAGGGTCAGAGCATGGGCTACTACACTTGCATCGGTGACTATATAACACAAAACCTAACCCACTGTGGCGACAGCGCTGCCACATGGGACTCCCCAGAACGGAGCACGTGGGAGGCAGGCCTCATGGCTACCTAACTTTTCCCCGATCCCCAATCCGAAATTCCACCTTGGCCACTCACCGATCAGTTTCAGTTCCTGGTCGAGACGTGACTTCTCGAAGGGTCTCCGTGGGGTCACATAGGTTTTGCGACAAACCCAACTTCTGGCAACCGGCATGTTTATGTCTCTAAGCCCGCTGCACCTGCGCAATAGAGTCGACTTAAAATAAACTTGTGGCGCATGCGCAGCAAACCCCGCTAAAACATGGCGTTACCAACTCGGCTCTGGGTAGAAGTGCCTTAGACTACGTGGAACTGGGATTGTTCCACAACCGTGTTATAATAACGTCCAACCACCTTCTTACCGCCCCTCTTCCTCAGCGTGTTTATGAACATGCGAATGGCTCCGCTACTGTACACCGTCCCCCAAAAAGAGAACCAGACAATACTTCCAAACCTCACCTACGAACCCACGCCCGTGACAAAGAGAAACCCTTCGGCTGGATCGTGGTCTTATAGCAACGTCGCCTTCTCGTGACGTCACCACGCACCGCTCGCGGCTACGCCAATCAGAAGCGGGGAAGCAATAGAGACGAGAGGGCGGGCCAGAGCGGCCCTCAGCTGGGCGGACTTACCAGTGAGGTGTTTCTGCAGCCGGATAGCTGAGGTGACATCCTTGGTTAATCCAAGGATTCGTGAGGCTGCCACTCCTAGAGCGAAGTAACGCACTGCAGTTGTCACTTTTTGTTTTAACACAGACTCTCGGGACAAACTTACAGGGAATTCAGGGCTGTGGCCAAGGTTCCCCACCACTGTCTCAGTCTCGTGGCAATTCCCTTGCCCTTCCAAGTGCTAGGATTTTAGGTGTGAGCCACCGTGTTGGGCTTATAATATTGAAACATGCATGCTGTGCTTGTCAGGTCTTGGGAGGGGGGGGCGGGGAGGAGGTTAAAGATTGTTTTGTTTATCCAGACAGGGTTTCTCTGTGTAGACCAGGCTCGCCTTGAACTCACAGAGATCCGCCTGCCTCTGCTTCCGGAGTGCTGGGATTAAAGGCGTGCGCCACCACGCCTGCTAGCTTGTTCGTTTTTATCAGCTTGACACAAACTTAGACATATCTGGAAAGAGGAACTCTTTTTTTTTTTTTTTGGTTTTTCGAGACAGGGTTTCTCTGTGTATCCTTGGCTGTCCTGGACTCACTTTGTAGACCAGGCTGGCCTCGAACTCACAAAGATCCGCCTACCTCTGCCTCCCAAGTGCTGGGATTAAAGGCGTGCGCCACCACCGCCCGGCCGAAAGAGGAACTCTTAAAAAAGAAAATGCCTGTCTTTCTTAATCTGTTTTATTTGTTGTTTTTGAGACAGGGTTTCCCGTCAAATGATCATGAATTCCTGATTCTCCTGCCTATACCTCCCAAGTGCAGGGATTATAACCCATTTTACTGCAAATGATGTTTTTTGAGACAGTCTTTCTTAGTCCTGGCTGTCCTGGAGCACCACCCTATGTAGATCAGACTGACCTCAAACTCAGAGATCACCTGCCTCTATCTCTGCTTCCCAAGTGCTGGGGATAAAGGCATGCACTACCACACCCGGCTTTGTGGGGGGAGGGATTTTTTTGTTGTTGTTCCTTTAGGGTAAAACAAGGTCTTTGTAGCTATCTCTGGTTATCCTGGGACTATGTAGACAGGCTGGCCTCAAACTTCACAGGTATGATGTCCCTACTAGGAGGACAAGCACATACCACTAGGCCTAGCTCAGATATTTTTTTACATTTATTATGTATACAGTACTTGCTCTACATATATGCCCAGGCACCAGATCTCAATGTAGATGGTTGTGAGCCACCATATGGTTGCTGGGAATTGAACTCAGGACCTTTGGAAGAACAGCTAGTGCTCTTAACCTCTGAGCCATGTTTCCAGCCCTAGCTCAGATATTTTTATTTGAACCAGTTTGATTGTTAAGAATTTACATTTCAATTTGTATACTCAGAAGACAGGGAATAGGGCTAGTTTACTTTCTGTGTGTCAAACGTTTGTGGGTTTTTTTTGTTTTGTTTTTCGAGACAGGGTTTTTCTGTGTAACAGAGCCCTGGCTTTCCTGGACTCACTTTGTAGACCAGGCTGGCCTTGAACTCAGAGATCCACCTGCCTCTGCCTCTGCCTCCCGAGTGTTGGGATTTAAGGTGTGCACCACCATGCCAGGCTCTTGCTTTTTAATTTTTAAAAATGATTTATTTAATGTGCACAGGTGTTTTGCCTGCATTTAAACTCGAAAGTGCCCGTGTGTGCCTAGGGCCTTCAAAGGCCAGAAGGGGTTAGATGCCCAGAAACTGGAGCTGTGAGTCCTCTATGTGCTGTGAACAAAACTCAGGTGCTCCCCAGGAACAGCAAGTGCTCTTAACCAACGAGTTGGTTCTCCGGCCCTTATTTGTTGATCTATTTGAGGCAGGCCTTGCTGGCCTGTAACTTGCTATGCAGACCAGGCTAGCCTTGAACTCAGAGATCCTCCTGCCTCTCCCACCTGAGCACTGGGATTAGAGATATAACCCACCACACCTAGCTTGATTTATTTTTAATTATGTATATGTCTGTATGGTTATGTATACTTGAGTGCAGTTGCCTGTGGAGGACAGAATAGGGTACCAAATTCCCTAAAGATGGAGTTACAAGAACTTGTGAGTTGTCCTTTATGGGTGTTAGGAACTGAACTCAAGTCCTTTGGAAAAACTCAACTGCTGAGCCATCTCACAACCCCAAAGGTTTGGCCCAGGCAGTCTTCAAACTCATGATCTTCCTGCCTTCGCCTCCTTACCATAACTTACTGTAGTGGAATACAATTCACTCATGCAACATTTAGTTACAACCTTTACACGCATCTGACATGGTTTGCAGAAATCTCAAGGGGACCAGCGAGGTGTCTCACCAGTTAAAGGTGCTTGCCACCAAGCCTGATGACCTGAGTTCAGTCCCTGAGACCCATAGGGTAAAAAGAGAACAGGCCCTCTCAAGTTGCCCTCTGACCTCCACATGTTACACGGCACATGCATGCCTACATACTTGCACATGTGCACATACAATAAACAAACATAGTAAGAAAGTTTCTTCAAAGCAAAATGCAGTGGGATGCAAAGAGGCAGAGTCCTGAATCACAAAGACTAGGTATAAAGCCCAAGACCTGGTACTTATTAGTTTTGTGACCCTGGGCAAGTCATTTCCCCTTCCCTTTTCTCATCTGAATATAGGAATGAAAGCCCCACATTTCAAGGATTATTGTAAGGACTCAAAATACAAACATTTATTCAACAAATTTACTGAGAACTGCTGGGGCCTAAGCCCTGTAACAGAAAACAGAAAAGCCAAACAAGGGTAGTCTCCACTCTCAACAAGCTCAGTTTGGAAACAGAAAAACAAAAAACACAGGTAGTAAGCGCCTTAAACGGGGGTGAAAATAAACTGGAAAGGATGTAGTGTTCAAAACCCGGGAATGAGAACCAATCAGGCAGGCAGAAGAGCACAGGCCTCCATGTGGAGATGAGCTGCGGGTGACCATCCTAGTGTTCTCCCCACACACAGCCACACCCCCCTCACTCTCCAGTTCACTGCAGGCTGGCCCACTGCAGGGAGGTATAGACCACCTTCCCGTCAGGCTGAGGGGAGCAGAGAAGCAGGGTCTTTCTGACACTGGTTCCCAGGCGGCCGGCAGAGACCAGGTCCTGAAGTGGGATGGGGTCCTCAGCAGACCAGCACTGAGCAATGTAGTGGGCGTGGAAGCGCAGCGGGTCACCTGGGGGAAAGAGAGGCATAGCAGTTCCCACCTGCAGAGGATGGGATGAGATCCTTCTGACTGCTGCATTTTTGGTTTCTTCGCAGTGCTAGGTATGGAAACCAGGGCCTTGTGTGGATTAGGTAAGTATTTTACCATCTTCTTTTTGTTTTTTAAAGTATAAGAGTTTGCTTGCCTGCATACATGCATGTGTACCATGTGGTTGGTGCCTGCATAGGACAGAAGAGGGTATTAGGTCCCACAAAAATGGGATTACAGATGGTTGTGAGCCACCATGTGGGTGCTGGGAACCAAATCTGGTCCCCTGTAAGAGCAGCTAGTTAACCACTGAGCCATCTCTCTAGCTCTCTTTTTACTTTCAGAGCAGGGTCTACATTCTCCATGCTAGTCTTAAACTTTCCCTGTAGCTCACACTGGCCCTAACTTTGGCATTCTCATTCTCCTGTCTTAGCCTCCTGAGTTGCTGGAATCACAGGTACATTTCAGCACACACTGACTATTTTAAAATACATACCTGGGCTGGAGAGATGGCTTAGTGGTTAAGAGCACTGGCTGCTCTTCCTGAGGTCATGAGTTCAATTCCCAGCAACCACATGGTGGCTTACAACTGTCCATAATGAAATCTGGTGCCCTCTTCTGGCCTGCAGATATACCTGCAGACAGAACACTGTATACATAATAAATAAATAAATCTAAAAAAATAAATAAATAAAAATTAAAAATAAATAAATAAAACACATACCCTTGGACCCAACTACTCTATACCTTTTTTCTTTTCATTTTGCGACAGGGCCTCTCTAAGTAGCTCTGGCTGTTCTGGAACTCCCTATACAGACCAGGCTGGCCTCAGACCTATGGAGATCTGCCTGCCTGTTTCCTAAGTGCTGGGATTAAAGGTGCACACCACTACACCTGGCACAGCTACTCTACTCCCAAAGATCTTCTCTTGTTCCTTTTTTGAGACATGCTTTCATGTGGCCCAGGTTGGTTTTCAAGGCCCATGATCGCTTCACAGTTGCCAAGAAGCAAAATAGAAAGTACAGAATGGTTATTTCTGTGGTACAAGGTACATGTGTAAGACTAAACAATATACAACTATCAGGATTAAAACACATGGGGAGATACGCTTGTCAACTCAAGCACTTAGGAGGCTGAGGCCCAGGGGACTCCTTGAGCTTAGCAGTTCAAGAACATGGGCACCATAAAGAGATTTTGCCATAAATGAATGAATGAATGGTGAAAAATGAATTAGAGCCAAGATTAAAAGATAAGCCACAAGTCTTGAGATGTAGCTCATTAGCAGACCACTTAGGGGATCACAGGCAAGGTCTGATTCCCTACTACTTTAACTGCAAAACATAAACAGAACCAGCCCAAGACTCTATTAGAGTACAATAGAAAAGATCTTATAATAAGACACTACTAAAATTAAAGCCAGTCATAGTGGCACATGCCTTTAATCTCAGCATTCGGGGGTCAAGCCAGGCGGATCTCTGTGAGTTTGAGGCCAGCTTGGTCTACAAGGTGAGTTCCAATACAGCCAGGACTGTTACACAGAGAAACCCTGTCTCAAGAAAAACAAAAAACCAAAACCCAAAAATAAATACATAAATAAAAAATAAAACAGAGCTGGGCATGGTGGCGTACGCCTTTAATCCCAGCACTTGGGAGGCAGAGGCAGGCAGATCTCTGTGAGTTCAAGGCCAGTCTGGTCTACAAAGTGAGCCCAGGACAGTCATAGACATACAGAGAAACCCTGTCTCAAAAAAACCAAATAAATAAATAAAACAGAAAGTAAAAACAGGCACTTGAGAGCTTTTTCCATAAAAAGAGACAGACAGTCAACCCAGTTAGCTTTGTGGACCTTGTTGAAACACTCAGCTCTGCCAGGCAGGGTAGCACAGCAGGCACACATGTCAGATACACAGAGGCAGGGGCCCTCTGATGGCTTTGGTTACTGAACAGTCTGTCCCTGGGATAGGTGGATCTAAGCTAGCAGAATAGGAATCTGAGGAAGACTGTACAAGAGGGTGGATCCCAGGCAAATGGAAATTTAAAATGCAGAGCTGGAGAGGCAGCTCAGAGATTAAGAACACCTACTACTCTTCCAGAGGACCCAAGTTCTGCCACATGCAACACATACATCAGAAGCTCACAAGTGCCTGTAACTCCAGCTCTGGGGGAATCCAATGCCATTTTCCAGTCTCTTTGGACACATACACACACACACACACACACACACACACACACACACACAAAGCAAAAAGAAAGAAAAATATCTAAATCTAAAAGAGGAGGGAGAGAATGTGAATCTAAAGCATGAAATCATGTGGCATTCTAAGGGGACTGTTGCTATGTCCCTCCCTGGCAGCTGAGTTTCTGGCAAGAACTAGCCAGGAGGCAGGTCTCTAGCTGTTACAAGGCTCCAGCCACCTGAGAGGGTACATCAAGATGCTTGAGAAACTAATCCTGTAACTGTTTTGATGGAAGCTTAGCAACTTTGAGCCTCAGGCAAATTTTAAAAATAAACTTAGAAGCGTTACAGTGATTGAGGCTCTGGATGACATTTTGAAGGTGGCAAGGATTCTCTTGGTGTCCCATACACTGAGTACTCACTGTTTTAGAAATATTGGTATATTAGAATTGGTCAGTGCCAGGCTTATGCATTTTAATCACCTCAGCACTCCCATGGTGTAGGCCAGCCAGGGTGGCATGCATCACCCTGTCAAAGGAAAGAAAAGAGGCAAGAAAGAACAAATAGTTTAGCTTATGGTTCAATTAAATGTGTAGTTAGAGCTGGGTTTGGTGGTACACATTTCATCTTAGCACTTAGGAAGCTAAAGCAAGAAGAATGCTTCCAACTGTATCATGTGGTAAACTGGACGCCAGTTTGGGATTCAAGAGTGAGACCTTGCATAAAAAAAGAAAAGAGGGCAGGCATGGTGTCCCACAACTTTAATCCCAGCACTCAGGAGGCAGACAGGTGGATCTCTGTGAGTTGGAGGTCAGCCTGGTCTAAAAAGCAAGTTCCAGGACAGCCTGTACTGCTACACAGAGAAACTGTCTCAAAAAAAAAAAAAAGAAAGAAAGAAAGAAAGAAAAGAGGGACTAGAGAGATGGCTCAGTGGTTAAGACCACTGGCTGCTCTTACAGAGGACCCAAGTTCAATTACCAGCACCCACATGGTAGCTCATAATCGCCTGTAACTCCAGTTCCAGGGAATCCAACCCCACACAGCCATATATGCAGGCAAAACCCCAATGCACATAAAAATTTAGAAAAAAAAAAAAAAAAAAGAAAGTCCTGCTATGGTAGCAGATGCCTTTAATTCCAGCACTCAAGAGACAGACATGTAGATCTCTGTGAGTCTGAGGCCAGCCAGAGTTACATAGTAGACTTGAACTAAAAAAAAAAAAAAAAGCCGGGCGGTGGTGGCGCACGCCTTTAATCCCAGTACTTGGGAGGCAGAGGCAGGCGGATCTTTGTGAGTTCGAGGCCAGCCTGGTCTACAAAGTGAGTCCAGGACAGCCAAGCATACACAGAGAAACCCTGTCTCGAAAAACCAAAAAAAAAAAAAAAAAATTGAGATATCCAGGCATGGTGGTGCAAGCCTTTAATATGAGCACTTGGGAGGCAGAGGCAGGCTCTGAGAGTTTGAGGCCAGCCTGGTCTACATTGCAAGTTCTAGGCCCTGCCAGAGCCACACAGTGAGCCCTATCTCAAAAATGAACAAGACTAGGTAATTAACTGATTTAAACTATTCATTTTAAGCTGAAGTGGCTTTGTATGGAAACAAAAGTCTCACCTATGCTGCATAGGTTGGTTTTAAACTCCAGGTCCAAGAAATTCTGCTTTGCTTTCCCAAGCAGCTGGGGATACAAGCATATATCAGCATACCCAGACCTAACTAGCACTGTAATGTTCAAGGACATTTAAATGGGATGTATGCATCTGCATATCCATAGCAAAATACAATCTACCATACATTTCAACCACCTGTCATCTTTTTCACTTGACTCTATTTTTTTTTTGGGGGGGGGGTTTCCAGACTGGCCTTGAACTCACAGAGATCCACCTGCCTCTGCCTCCTGAGTGCTGGGATTAAAGGTGTGTGTCACCTCGCCTTCCCGGCGTGACTATATTTTTTTACATACATGCTCCTATAACTTTTTTTTATCTCTTTTTTTTTTTTTCTTCAGATAGGGTCTTGATACCCAGTCTGGCTGGCCTGAACTCATTATGTTGTTTATTCGGGTCTCAAACTTGTGGCAATCCTCCTGTCTTAGACTCTCAAGTGTTAATATTACAGGTATGGCCATCACATTCCATTTTTTTTCTTTGTTTGATAAGATTTCATGTACCCAAAGCTAGCCTCAAACTGGCTATGCTTCCACTCAGCAAGTGCTGAGACTAGAGGCACGTACCACCATACCCAACTCTAATCCTACACATTAACTCTTTGATAACTCATACTGTGTTTCTCAGACAACTGGTTTCTCTGTGTAGCTTTGGTTGTCCTACAACTAACTCTGTAGACCAGGCTGGCCTCAAACTCACAGAGGTCTACCTGCTTCTCCCGAGTGCTCTGATTAAAGGAAGGCGTGCACCACCACTGCTGGGCAACAATCGTTGTCGTCGTTGTTTTGAGGCTGTCTCACTGTGCGGCCCGGTTGGCCTGGAATTCAGAGATGCACCTGCCTCTGCTTCCCTGGTGCTAGGATTAAAGGCGTATACCATCTCTCCCAGCTTAATTGATATGTTTTGTTCCTAACCTATCAGTGACTTTGCTGCTATTAATCTTTTAATTCTATAAAGAATCCTGTAGTAAATGTGCTCATGTGGTTTGGGCACATATGTAAGGATTTCTGAGCCAAGCTTCTAGATCACAGAAAGCATGAAAAGTTACTAAACTAAGTCAGGTGTTGTGACACAGCCTGTAATTCCAGCACTTGGGAGGTAGAGAGAGGAAGACCTTGCATTCCAAGGCTAGCCTGTGCAACACAGCAAATTCCAAGCTAGTTATGGCTTCATAATGAGACCCTGTCACAAACAACACTAGTTATTAAACTGCTCTCCAGGTGCTCAAGAGAATTCTGTTATATTTGCTGTCCTAATCTAGGTCCCCAGGTCAAAGAGTCAGACAAAAGAGAAAATAAATGCAGAACAAGTAAAGACCATCGGGAAAGACACAGTCATAACAGACCCAACCAAAACTCACCAGGATAGACCAGGAAGTCGCCACCAAACTTCCCGGCGGCGCTGAGGAAGAAGCCCCTCTCCCACAGGTCTCGGTAGATGCTGTAGCGCAGCTCGTGGGCAGGACGGCCTGCATGTGGCCAGTCTTTGGACTGAACACGCCAGTCCAGAGGCTTAGCCTTCACTGGCCGAGGCCTGGCAGTGGCCAGCTGGATGAGGAGGGCTGATCTGGGCAAGGGTGTCACCCCGTTTGAAGGCCCTGGTTGGGGAGATGAAGAGTCTGGGGGAGGTGAAGAGAAGAATTTACTGAGTTCACAAGGCAAGGTCTTATCTCCGCCGCCCCCCCACCAAAAGCAACTAGAATTGCCCAAAGCTTTCTCCCCTCCTGCCTCAAATCTTAACTCTACACCTACTCTCTCACCTGCTCCCTCCTGTTCCGCAGAAGCCTGGCCATCATCACTGGTCTCACTCCCTTGGGTAGCTTCGCTTCCACCGGCTTCTTGGCCTTCATCCGCCCCTGAGTCCTGCTCCAGTTTCTGCTTCTTGGCAGCCTGGCCCTCTGCAATCTTCTCTAGGAGCTCCTGACGCCGCGTCTCACGGGCCTCGGCTGCCAAAGTGCTCTGCTCCTGGAAACTCTGCTCTTGCTGGCGTTTGAACGATGCTAGGGCCTGAGAAGTAAACTTAGCTGGAACCCCAAGACATAGCCTGCGGTCCTTAGGAAAACAGGAATTCTGACCCTGGTTACAACTTCCTACAGTGTCTTTCCTGATCAGGCCCTCCCAGACCTTCCCCCAAGGGCCTTTCACTTCTTACCAAGCCATGGTTGCGGGGATCCGGGCGCGGAGCGCTGACTAGGGTCACAGCGCCTATCTCGGCTAGGAGCCGGGCTTCTTCGGGCAACAGCAGAAGCGGGAGGCCTAGGCGCGAGTTCTGGCGGGGCCCTCGGGGCAGGGCGCCCACCGTGCGGCCCCCGACTCCCAGGCGCTCCCGCAGCGCCTGCACGGCCTCGGCTCCCCACACCAGAGAGCGGCCATTAGCGACCTCCACCACGAGCATCCTCCTGTAGAATGGGGGACCCACGGTCACTCAAACAGCCCACCGACCCGACAGAAGCCTTCCACGGCCCCGGTGCAAGCAAGACCCCGCCCTCGAACCCGAGGGGGCGGGGACGGTGCTGCAACCTGAACCCCAGGCCAAGACCTGCCCAGAAAGGACCAGTCAAGACCACGCCCCCGCCCAGGTCCCACGGTTCTGCTCCCACTCATCCTGGTGCCCATCATCTCTGCCAACGCTTGCCACCGCATGACGAACCCTCAGAGAGACCTCCCGCCATAGCCGTGGACCGCCCTTTTCTCAAAATGGGTGCCTTCTTTCCCGTGTGTCCGTTAAGTCTCGGAACCTCTACGTAAGGCGGAGGTTTGCTCAAGCCACACCTTCATCTAGAAATTTGGAGCCCAGCCCCTCCCTTTAGAATTTCCGAGGTTCGCCTTTCCCGCCTATTCACTGAGTCGCCTTGTCCTATTTTGCGCAAGCGGTTCGATGATCCAGCATCCTCGGCTCGGCTCAATCGGGAGCCTCTCCCACCCCAAACGCAAGCGTTTCAGCCTCCGGATGACCTCCGCTCTACTCCCGAATGAATTCGGGGGGAGGGGCGTCTCGGCTGAATCGAGTCAGCCCCCCTCTTCCAAGCTGCAATGGGATCGGCATTCGAAAGCAGCCAGATGCCGTCAATCCTCCAGCTGTGGCCCCGCCCACCCCCTACCCAACTTGAGTTCTCGCCCAAGATTCAACCCGAAGTCGCACTCGGGGCGCAGCGCACGTCTTGGCTTCCCTTCAAGTCTGTCGCACTGTCCTCGGGCAGAGCCAGTAAGTCAACACCCAGCCAACAACTCAGTCGAGGCGGAGTCGGCCCTACGTAGCGCGTCCTCCGTCATCCCGTCACGTCAGCAAAGCGAAAAACCTAAGGTGAGCCCTCACCGCCGCTCGGGTCTCCCGCGGTGGGACCTTGAGGGTCATCGCTCTGGCCCCGCCTCCAGAGTCGTGTAGGCCCCGCCCCTCCACAAATGATCTCGCCAATCGCCTTTTTTTCCGGTCCTTTGTGGCTCCGCCTTCCTCCCCCAAAACAGGGCTCGATGTTTCGAGAAGCTGGCTCTTCCTGTTACTAAACCAAGCCCACTTACACCCTATTATTTCCAAAGTTAGGCCAAAGCCTCTGCCCTCACTGGCATTTGACAGTGACCTGAAAAGTACTCAGCTATCCGAAATAAGACCAAATATGTGGCCCCGCCCACATCCTGCCGTCCTTTGACACCCCCCACCCTGCCTGATTCCGACAGTCTCCGAAGTATGCCGAAGCATGTGGCCCCGCCCGCATCCTGCCGTCCTTTGACACCCCCACCCCGCCTGATTCCGACTATCTCCGAAGTATGCCGAAACATGTGGCCCCGCCCACATCGGACTGCGTCTTTTGAGCCCGCCTAATACTAAACCTCGACTTTTAGACCCGGTTGTTTCCGAAACATGCCGAAGCGTGTGGCCCCGCCCACATCCGGCCGAGTTTGTGAGCTCATCTAATTCCGAACCGTGACTTTAGAACTCGGGCTATCTCCGAAGTATGCCGAAGCTTCTGGCCCCACCCCCACGCCGTGAGCTCGAATTACCGAGTATGCCCGAAGGAATCCGAAGCTGAGAGTCAACCTCTCTCCGAACGCTACGCTCCAGGTCCCGCCGCCTTCTCAAGCCTCAACCCGCTTCCTCTGGCCTCGAAGCTCTCGGGCCCGCCTCTCGGACCCCAAGCCCCGCCCCCTCACGTACTCGCTGCTCTTTGCCCTGGGGCCTCCCAGGACGAACGCGGCGGGCATCGTGCAGTACACTGGTGTTCCTGGGTTCTTTTCCTACGGTGCTGTATCCCGTGCAGCAGCCACTCTCAGGGCCTGGACCGCGCACTCCTGCGGCGCCCTCGGGAACGGGCCGTGCGGGGGCGTGCTGAGCTTGGGAGGTGTGGCCCGAACCGAGGCAGTAGCAAAAGAAGGCTGTTCCGCATCCTCCTGGCCAGCGGACCGTTCAGGTGGGCCCGATGAGGTTGTCTGGTGGCGTCGTAGGGTGGCGGGGTGCGGGGACAGCGCCTGGAGCGTGGCCGGGCTGGATGGCATAACCGCCTGTGGATCTGCTGGGGCGGAATCGTATCCATGCTGGGCTGCGGTGCACGGGGCTGGGCTACGGAGGGTGCCTGCAGATCGAAATAGGATCGTTGCCTCCTCTCCGGGGTCCAGGTTAGAGAGGATTGACAGGTGGATGCTAAATGCTGGCTTTCTCAGGGCTGGGCGGGGGAGAGAGCACTGGGTTCTTGGGTCCTCTAAGAGGTACGGGAGATTAAGACATGAGTATAAAAGGGTTCCTGTGTGCTCAAGAGGAGGGTGGAGGTGAAAAGATTCTTGGGGTATCAGAGAAGAGAGGGCTGCTTGTAAAGGATTGTTTTCCGGGCTGGAAGGTCTGTGGATGTCTGGATCTTAAAAGGGAGTTGAAGTACTTTTGATTTCTACTTTGGCAGAGAGGTGGGGCAGGGGCTTGATTTCTAGGTCCTGAAAGGAGTGAGCTGGAGGTCTGGGTTCTCAAAAATAGGGGGTTCTACCATCCTCAAAAGAGGAAGGGACTGGAATACTGATTCTCACTGTGAGTCCTTCCTCCCACAGACCATGACACCCGAAGAATGGACTTATCTAATGGTCCTTCTTATCTCCATCCCTATTGGCTTCCTGTTTAAGAAAGCTGGTGAGTCAGGTTCCGTGTCCAGTGGAAAATTAGGGTGAGGGAGCTGGGTTGGGGATAACTTCTCCCAAAGGTTCTAGACTTATACTTTACCTTTTCCTTTCAGGACCTGGGCTGAAGAGATGGGGGGCAGCAGCTGTGGGCCTGGGGCTCACCTTATTCACTTGTGGCCCCCACACTTTGCATTCTCTGATCACCATCTTGGGAACCTGGGCCCTCATTCAGGCCCAGCCCTGGTGAGAACTAGGTGGCTAAAAAGAGAAGAGGATGCAGATAAACAGCAACCTGTTTCCTCTTTGAGTCTTCCATTTCTCCTCCTTTAGTCTCCTGCTGTCTCCTGTTTATCTCATGTTTCTCTGTGTCTTGGCCATTTTTTTTTCCTCTCCCACCTTGTTTTGTACCTTTTTGCCCCTGTGTATTTCCCTCAGTCCTCAATATCCATGTGGCAGGCATTTGTAACCCAGTCCTGAGCTCTGGATCTTACAGAGGAGTGAAATACCTTGTTTGCCACAAAGCTCCTCTTAACTCCCCTCATTCTTTTCTTCTCTGTGACTGTGCCTCTTCTGTCCCTGCCTGTCATCCACCGGGTTGTCGTCACTCTTTTCTGTCTGAATGGGGAGGAGGGTATGAAGCCAGACTCAGGAGAAGGAAGCAGAGCCTAAAGTTTTCTACCCAACATGACGATTTCCCACGTCTGTCCTAGCTCCTGTCATGCCCTGGCTCTTGCCTGGACCTTCTCCTATCTGCTCTTCTTCCGAGCCCTCAGTCTGCTGGGCCTGCCCACTCCCACGCCCTTCACCAATGCTGTCCAGCTGCTGTTGACCCTGAAGGTGAGACCGGGGAACACAGCTCCTGCTAGTCTTCCTGGGAGCCAGGTGGCTTCCCAGACTTTCTCATAGTTGGGAGAGGGCTATGGGTTTTTATGCTTCACAAACCCTGAGCTTGGGACTTCAAGTCTCCCTGGGGCAGAGATCCCCTCTTGAGTATTCTCACTCTGGATAGAAAGTATCTGACCCTAGGGCACAAAGCTGGGACTACCAGGTCTGGTTTTATTTTTGAGACAGTCTCGAG
Source organism: Lophiomys imhausi (assembly GCA_907164525.1). NCBI lineage: Eukaryota > Metazoa > Chordata > Mammalia > Rodentia > Muridae > Lophiomys > Lophiomys imhausi. The sequence goes on from CAJQZJ010032290.1 coordinate 6,288,101, forward strand.
TAGCTCCCTATGTCAGCCTCAAAGAAAAGATGACTGAACTTTTGATTCTGCCCCCGCATCCTGAGTGCTGGCATTGAAGGCGGGTACTACTGTGCCTGGTTTATATGGTTTATATGGTAATTATTTTGGTTTTTCTAGACAGGGTTTCTCTGGGTAGTCCTGGCTATCCTGGAACTTACTGTGTAGACCAGGATGGCCTTGAACTCAGAGATCTGCCTGCCTCTCCCAAGTGCTAAGATTAAAGGCATGCACCACCACATCCAGCTTCCAGAGTTCTTTGTTCTTAGGGCATATTCAGCAGTGGCCAGGGATTGTTCAGCTATGAGTTTGAAGAAGAGCCTTTCAGGATGTGTACGGACCTGCACTTATAGATGGGAACAGGTTGGGTGCTGCAGACTAAGGTTGAATGGGTAACAGAAACCAGGCCACATGGGGCTTTGTTGGCCATGATGAATTTGGACTTCCTCGTATAAGGGGCTGAGATCCCCGGGAAGAAGATTTTTGGATTTTTTGGTTTTGGCTTGTTGGCCAGGAGACAGAATACAAGAAATTTGCCCGTTTAATAATTTGCAGTGGGGCTGGAGAGATGGCTCAGAGGTTAAGAGCACTGGCTGCTCTTCCAGAGGTCCTGAGTTCAATTCCCAGCAACCACATGGTGGTTCATAACCATGTATAGTGAGATCTGGTGCCCTCTTCTGGCCTGAAGGTATACATGCAGACAGAACACTGTATACATAATAAATAAATAAAATATTTTTAAAAATAATAATAATTTGCAGTGGGTGCTGAGAAAATTGAAGTAGAATGGAATGAGATGACTTGAGATAGGATCCTTTTATCAAAGTTAAGCATGGTGGTTCAAAAACTCCAAGCTGGGCTGGGCGTGGTGAGCACACCTTTAATCCCAGCACTCAGGAGGGAGAGGCAGGCAGATCTCTGTGAGTTCAAGGCCAGCCTGGTCTACAAATGAGTGCAGAACAGCCAGGGATACACAGAAAAACCCTGTCTCAAAAAAACCTCAACCAGTACCTGGGTCGGGAAAAATTGTATGTTATGGAGCTTAGAAGGGAAAGGTGTTTTTTAGAGCCCCTTCCTACTCTTTGAAACCATCTTGTTGGTGAAGCCCTGACCTCATTCCTCTTGGCCTCTCTCCAACTGCTGGGGTTCTGTCCACTGAACCTAGCAGAAAGCTGGAGGACACAGATGTGGTCATAGGAATTTTGTCTCTGGCTAAATTTGGTTGAATAGATCCAGAGGGGCAGTTGGAACATCCTCACCCCCCACCCCTGCCCAGTGGCGTCAGAAAGGAACGAGCTCAAGCCGGGCGGTGGTGGCTCACGCCTTTAATCCCAGCACTCGGGAGGCAGAGGCAGGTGGATCTTTGTGAGTTCGAGGCCAGCCTGGTCTACAAAGTGAGTCCAGGACAGCCAGGGCTACACAGAGAAACCCTGTCTCAAAAAAACAAAAAAAAAAAAAAAAAAAAGAAAGGAACAAGCTCAGCCTAGTGGTACAGACATAATCTTTCAGCTCTCCTGGAGGCCAGTTGGGAGGATCACAAGTTCAAGGACAGCCTAGACAACTTAGCATGACCTTGTTTCAAAATTTAAAAGGAAGAGAGAAACCTGGCATGTGGCTCAGTGTTAGAGCACTTGCATAGCATATACAAGGCCCTGTGTCAGAAGAGCCCTAGTACAGGAAGGAAGGAACCAAGCTATGGGATTGAATGAAAGCAGAGAGAGAGAGAGAAGGGTCTAGGACTGAGCCCTGGGGATGGCCACCAACTAAAGGTTCCTTCCAGCACTCTTGATATGCAGTGCCATCCATGAGGTAGCACCTCAGCCCTACCTATAGGTTGAATTGAAATGGATTTGAAGATGGCCTGGGGCCACCAATCACTTGCCTTCCTCTCCCCACAGTTGGTGAGTCTGGCCAGTGAAGTCCAGGATCTACATCTGGCCCAGAGAAAGGAAATAGCCTCTGGCTTCAGCAAGGAACCTACCCTGGGCCTCCTGCCTGATGTCCCCTCTTTGATGGAAACACTCAGCTATAGCTACTGCTATGTGGGAATCATGACAGGTAAGTGGCCTGCATAGCATTGCTGGATCACCCTCTGCCTCACTCTACCCAGAGGTCTGTTCCCATTTTATGTTCCTTGCTCTGTCCCAAGTAACTACTCTGTCAGCTACTGTCCTGCCTGAACATATCTATGTACTGTGGACACTAACCCTGAAGGATTGCCTCCTTTTCCTTCTTAGGGTCCAATAGGCGAGCCAAAGGAGATAGGTCTCTGTAAGTCTGGGGTTTCCCCTATCCATGGAACAAATATTTGCAGCTCAGGATCTTTCAGTTTCAGAAAATTTGAAATATTTTGGGGTTTTGTTTTGTTTTGTTTGTTTGTTTGTTTGTTTTGGGGGAGGCGCTAGGGCCACCCACAGTAGTTCAAGGATTGAACCTAAGACTTTGTATGTGCCAGGCTCAAGTCCTGAGTTATATCCCCAGCCTTTTTGTTTGGTTGGTTTGGCTTTAGTTTAGACAGGGTCTTACTATGTAGCCCAAGTTATTATGAAACTGTGTAGCGGGGTTGCCTGCAGAGATCTGCCTACTTCAGCCTCACAAGTTAATTCTTTGCATTTTTGTTTTGTTTTTCAAGACAGGATTTCTCTTTGATTTTTTTTTGAGAGAGGGTTTCTCTGTGTATCCTTGGCTGTCCTGGACTCACTTTGTAGACCAGGTTAGCCTTGAACTCACAGAGATCTGTCTGCCTCTGCCTCCTGGGAGTATGGGATTAAAGGTATGTGCCACCATGCCCAGCAATTACAGACAGCTGTGAACTGCCATGTGGGTGCTGGATTTGAACCTGGGTCCTTTGAGAGAGCAGCCAGTGCTCTTAACCGCTGAGCCATCTCTCCAGCCCCAAGTCAAAATTTCTCTGTGTAGCCCTGTCTGTCCTGGAACTTGCTTTATAGACAAGGCTGGCGTTGAACTTACAGAGATCTGAATGCCTCTGCCACCCAAGTACTGGGATTAAAGGTGTGTACCACCTCTTCCCGACAACTTTTTATCTTGAGACAAGCTCTCTGTAGGCAGACATTGAGCATTCGATTGTCCTACCTCAACTTCCTGGGTAGGTGACATGACAGGTTTATGCCACCTGACCTGACTCAGAAAGTCATCACAATGGGTTTATTTGGTGCTAGGGAATGAACCCAGGGCCATGTGCATGCTAGGCAAATGCCGTGCCAACTGAGCTGCATGGCCAGACCTACCTCATAGGTTTCGATTTTGAAGTAAGACATTTTTTTGTGTGTGTGTGTGCGCGCGCTTGCGCGCCTTAGTGTGCATGTGGTGGTCAGAGGACAATGCTCTGAAATTGGTTCTCGACTGCCATCTTGTACGATCAGGGATAGAACTCGCACGATCCCTTCTGTGTGTGTGCCTCTACCCACTGAGTCATCTTGCTTTGTTTGAGTTGATTTATTTTTAAAAATATGTGTGTGTGTGCCTGCTTGTCTCTGTGTACACCATGTCACAGTGCCCATGGGCGCCAGGAGAGGGGTTGGATCCCCTGGAACTGGAGTTACAGTTATAAACTACCTTGAGGACTAGGAATCAAATGGGACTTCTGGAAGCACTCTGCTGAGCTATCTCTCCAGCCCCTTTGCTTTATTTGAGACAGGGTCTCCCTATATAGTCCAGGTTGGTGGTAATGAAACTCAGGACCTGGCTCGGCCTTCCCAGGATCTGCGATTCCAGGCCTGTACCACCTTGCCTGCCAGACTCCTTGTTTGTTTTTGTTGTTGTATGTGATGCTGGGAATTGAACCCAGAACCTATACGTGTTAGACAATGTTCTACCACTGGCCCTGGTTTTCTTATTTTTTTTATTGCAAACTTAAAGCTCTGTTATTCATGTATGCACCCATTTAAAATGCCCCAACTCACTGGCTTTTATATATCCATAGACTTGTGAAACCATCACCAGTGTGTATTTGTTTGCAGAACAGCCTCATCTCAGAAAAGGAGCCACCTAACCTTTTCATCCACACCAAACCTCTTCCATCCCTGCAAACCATTGATTGACTCCTGTCTACAAAGGTGTTTCATGTAAACGGATACTCATGATCTGTGGTGAACATACAAGGGCTTTAGCATCCATCCCTTCATTCAGTCCCCATTGATGCTACCTGGTCCACATCAAGTCATACATCAGCAACCTCATCTGTCTCCTTTCCCTTCTTGTCTCCCCTCCACCACTGGAGCCCACTCAGAATCCAGAACGAGTTTCTGAAAAGTGATCTGGAACCAGCTCTTCCCTGTCTGGGAAATCTACAGTGGTTTCCTGCTCTGGTTTTCTATTCTCTATCTATCTATCAATCATCTATCTCATACTTTTTCCTCTCCCTTTGGCCCTTGTTCCCCAGCTCTCTGGGTCTCTCCCTTTCTCTGTAGCTTTGAGCTTCTCCCTCTCTGTTCACAAACCTAATACTGCCCTCCCTCCTCTTCCTTCCCCCTCTGCCTCCTCTCCCTCCTCCTCCTCTCACCGCCCATCTCCCCAGGAGGCTCAGGTACATAGCATCCGACCACCTGCTCCTTGCCATCCTCCACAGGCCCGTTCTTCCGATACCACACCTACTTGGATTGGCTGGAACAGCCTTTCCCGGGAGCCGTACCCAGCCTGAGGCCGCTGCTGCGCCGCGCCTGGCCAGCCCCGCTCTTTGGCCTGCTCTTCCTGCTGTCCTCCCATCTCTTCCCCCTGGAAGCTGTGCGTGAGGACGCCTTCTACGCCCGCCCACTGCCCACCCGCCTCTTCTACATGATCCCGGTCTTCTTCGCCTTCCGCATGCGTTTCTACGTGGCGTGGATTGCGGCCGAGTGCGGTTGCATTGCCGCGGGCTTCGGGGCCTACCCTGTGGCTGCCAAAGCCCGGGCCGGGGGCGGCCCCACCCTCCAATGCCCAACCCCCAGCAGGTCAGGCAGCGGGAGGGAGGCTTCCCAAGACCCAGCAGGCCCCACCACCAAGGGTTGGCTCTGCCCCTAGTAGGGATGTGGTTGGCAACATATTGCCCTCCTGGTGACTATCACCTGCTTTCCCTGGCCACTAGGGAAACACCTGTCCCTGGTACCTACAGACTGCCCCTTGTTGCTAGCACTTGTCACCCCTCAGTATGGCTAATTGCCCTCTATTGCTAGGGAAAGGAAAATGGTATTTTAGCAACCACATGTCTACCCTGTGTTGCCTTGGAAGAGTTACCCCAAAAACCAGGTTGTTCCTGGTGGCTGAAGATACTACTGTCCTTTGGTAGTAGTGGGTCTATCTTCTGTTGCTAGGGAAGTAGTTCCTTAGAAGTTGGACTGCCCCTCTACTGAGGAAGCTACATCCCTAGCAACCGTGGTTCCTTGCTTCTTGCTGAGAGTCCTGCTGTTTGTGGCTAAGGAATCTACCCCCTGAACTGCCTGTCTTGCTTAGAACGAGCAGCTCATCATGGGATATTCTCACACAGCACCTCCCAGTTGCCCTATTTCTAAGGAAATAACATCTTTGGCTGCTCTCCATCTGAGGAGAGCAGTGCTCTCAGCAACCACAGGTCTTCTTCCCTTGATTACTGAGGTGTAACCCTTTACTAGTCAGGCTACTCCAGCCCCCAGCACCATCATTGGTGGATAAGTCACAAAACTAGTAACTATAGGGTTCATATCACTGAGGAAGCATCGCTCCTGTTGATAGGGAAATGGTATCCCTAGCAACCAGTGGTGAACAGAATCTTTCTAGGATCCATTGTCAGCCTTCCAACTAGGGAATGGGATAGAAGTCTCTCCTAAATTGTAGACCACTCCTTGCTAGGGTTGTCCCACCCCACCCCCATTGTCATAAACTGCCATCCTGTTGGGGCAGTGGCACCCCCAGGATATGAACTTATTACCATTTCCCTAGTTACTATGGCTGGACCTCCCAATGCTAGACAGAGGGTGTCCTGCAGAGAAGTCAGCAGAGATTAAAAGCTGTTTTAAATCTGCAAGTCCCACTGGCAAAGGATACCTTCCCTCCCATATCCACAAGGCACTGGAGGTTCACATAGTCCCGGCATCTTCCTCTATAGCTGACAGTGTTGGTGTCAGAGATCTGGAAACCTCTGATATTTCTGAAGGTGACACTTCAGAAACAATCACAGGGACCAGTTCTGAAGAGGCCTGTTCTGAAAGATTTTTCTGAACAGCCTGGGCCTTGTTGCTAAGAAATGCCTTTTCCCTAGCAACAGATCATTGAGAGTCACAAGGCCTAGAATATCTCCCTAGCAACCATGAACCACCTTTATAGAGTGGATACATTCCTGGCAGCTGCTCTGCCCCACCATTCAGAAGGGACCAACTTGGAAACTCTTCTCAATATTACTGAGCTCGGTTTCCAGCGGACTTGATAGCTTAGCAACCATATAGCCCTTTCAAGGCCTATTGTGGCTGTATCAGGCCCTGCTAGTTACCAAGAGCACCCCACTATTAGTGAACAGTGCCCCACCCACCTGACTCCCTCTGGCCTCTACTCCTCTGTGGCCCTCGAAAGTCACAGCCAGAGAGGGAGCCATCGCCTGTCCAGATCCCCCTCCTTAGCATCGGGCTGGGACAGAAGCAGGTGTCAGGAGGGGCCAGGCTGAGCTGCATGTTTGTCCCCACCCTCATCTCCACCCCCACCCCACCCCACCCCAGTCTGGAGAACGCAGCATCCCTGGAGTATGACTATGAGACCATCCGTAACATCGACTGCTACGGCACAGACTTCTGCGTGCGGGTGCGGGATGGCATGCGGTACTGGAACATGACCGTGCAGTGGTGGCTGGCACAGTACATCTACAAGAGCGCACCTACCCGCTCCTACGTTCTGAGGTGAGGGAGCCTGAGGTGGTGGGAGCCCGACCTGGTGTCCAAAGACAGTGCAGAACTTTTATCTCCCAGCAGGTCCTGTGATAGTCTGGGGCTTCTCTAGCTGGGCCCTGAGGCTCATGGAAGTTGTAGTTTCTTGGGCCTGCCGAGGTAAATACTTTGGGCCTAAGGTCAACTTCATTCAAGGGTGCAGTCAGTCTTGGGTCCCAGAGATGGAGCTCAGGTCATCAGGCTGCAGGTACCTTTACCCACAGGGCTATTTTGACAGACCTTGTTTGTTTTTAGACAGAGCCTCCCTCATGTAGGCCAGGCTGGCCTTAATCTAGATTGGTAACCAACCGTGACCTTGAATCCTGGTAGTCCTGCCTCTTGTCTTCATGGTCCAGGTATGCACTACCATGCCTGGCTTGTCCCTTGAACTTTTTTGTTTTGTTCTTGAGATAAGGTCCTACCCTGTAGCTCTGGCTGTTCTGTATTTGTTTCATAAACCAGACTGGTCTCAAATTTTAGCTCCACTCCTGCCTCTGCCCCCTCATTGTTGGGATTTCAGGTTTGTGCATCATACCTGGATAACTTTTTTTTTTAACTGTTTCTTTTCCATCCATATTTTTCCCATTTTGCTCAAGTGTCTGCTGAACAGTTCTTCACCTTCAACCAAGTGGTTGCTTCAACCCATTCAGTGGCCTGAGCATTGGGTGCTGCAGACCAGTCCTCAGACTGACCAACCTTTTTTTTTTTTTCCTTGAGACAGGGTTTCCCTGTGTAGCTCTGGCTGTCCTGGACTCACTTGTAGAACAGACTAGCCTGAAACTCACAGAGATCGGCCTGCCTCTGCCTTCCGAGTACTGGGACTAAAGGCACGTGTTACCATGCCTGGCCTGAAACTCAGAGACATCCACCTGCCTCTGCCTTCCAAGTACTGGGACTAAAGGCATGTGTCACCATGCCTGGCAATTGCAGACAGCTGTGAGCTGCCATGTGTGTGTGCTGGGATTTGAACCTGGGTCCTTTGGAAGAACAGCCAGTGCTCTTAACTGCTGAGCCATCTCTCCATCCCCTGACCAACTTTTAAATTGTTCTCATTCTTCTGAAGTTTTTTTGTTTGTTTCTTTGCAAGGCAAACACAACCTTTTCCAAATTGCCTGATGTGATCAGTGGTGGCAGAGATATCATCCCCTGATAAGTAGTTAATGATGGCAGCTTATGAGCTAGGTTTGCCTGGGCATGATGGGAGCTGTGGCTTGGAGATTCACTCTGAGGGGCTGGGAAGGTGACTCAGTGGTGAAGATTACATAGTGCTCTTGCAGAGGGCCCTAGTTCAGTTCCCAGCTCCATTCAAGTTATAGTCACTTGTAACTCCAGCTTCTAGGGATTGGACACTTTGTTCTGCCTTCCATAGGCACTGACCTCATATGTGTAACCCCCATCACACATACACAAGTGCATTCACACATAAAATCTTTTTTAAAAAATAAATTTAAAAAAAATCTTTTTTAAAAAAATTCACTATGAATTAGGCATGGTGGCACAGCCTTGTAATGTCAGAGTTCAGGAGGCTGAGGCAGAGGTTTGACCTGGACAACTTAGTGAAATACACATCTTTTAAAAACACAAAGATCCAGCCAGGTGGTGGTGGCGCACGCCTTTAATCCCAGCACTTGAGAGGCAGAGGCAGGTGGATCTTTGCGAGTTCGAGGCCAGCCTGGTCTATGGAGTGAGTCCAGGACAGCCAGGATTATTACACAGAGAAACCCTGTCTCAAAAACCAAAAAAAAAACCACAGAGATCCACTCTATGTTTGATATGCACAAGGCCCTGGATTCCATCTCTAGCATCATAAAAAATAAAAAAAGAGCTTGGTGTGGTGGCACACACCTTTAATCCCATCATGAGGGAAGCAGAAGGAGGCATATCTCTGTGAGTTCAAGCCCAGTCTGGTCTACAAATCGAGTCCAGGATAGCCGGGGCTATTATACAGAGAAACACCCTATCAACCTCCCCCCCCCCCAAAAAAAATGAATCTACTCTGGCCTTGTAAGGAGAATTCATAGGTGGCACTGACAAAACAGGAAGGTGAATGTGAGCCTTCAGGTGTCCAGATAGGGGTGGTAGGGAGAAGGAGTTCCTCAGTAGACCTGACAGTGGCTTTGGGAGGAAGAATTAGAGCGGTGGCTTGTCAAGTGACCCAGGGCACTGGACAGCCTTTCCAGAAAAAGGGGTCACCTAGCAGGAGGAAGCTGTTGGAACACGTGTAAGGTAGAAGAAAGACTGGAGTTTTATCTCATTAACTTGAAAACTATCGGATATCCTCCTGGGGGTCATTGAAGAGGTAGATGGTAATGTGATGCTGCTGACACTTAGGGAAGAGGTGCTAGATGTAGACCTGAAGCCAAGCGAGGTGGTGCTCACTGCACTAGAGGGGTTGAAGGCAGGAGGATTGTGAGTTCCAGGACAGCCTAGATAACAAAGCGAGACATTGTCTCCAAACAACAGTAAAAAGGGCCATGGAGATGCCTTAACTAGGAAAGGCACTTCCCACCAAACCTGGCCACCCGAGTTTCATCTCTAAGACCCACATGGTAGAAGGAGAGAGCTGACTACAGCAAGCTGATGTTCTCGGAACACTAAATATGCTTCATGGCACACAGGAGTGCATACATACATACACACGTACATGGAAAATAAGTAAATGTTAGAGGAGCATAGACTGGGACGTCATTCAGTTGGTAGTATTTGCAGCTAGTTGTGTGCATATGTAATAACAGCACGTGGGGAGTGGAGGCAGGAGGATTGGGAATTTGATGCAATCTAGGGTTACATGAAGCCCTGTCTTTTTATAAAGGGCATTTGAGTGTTACCACTTATAGATGATCCTATTAAAACCCTGGGGATCAGAGTTAAGCCAAAGCCCAGGGTACCCCAATGTTTTGACCACTTATTCTCAATTAGGGATAATTGTGCTACACCCTCGGGACATTTGGCAACATCTGGAGACTTTTTTAGTTTCCAGGGCCCCAGGCATACCAGGCAAGTGCTCCATCGCTGTCTTAGGGTTTTTATTGCCGCGATAAAACACCATGATCAAGCTGGGCATGGTGGCGCACGCCTTTAATCCCAGCACTCGGGAGGCAGAGGCGATTTATGCGAGTTCAAGGTTAGCCTGGTCTACAAAGTGAGTCCAGGACAGCCAAGGCTGTTATATAGAGAAACCCTGTCTTGAAAAATCTAAAAAAAAAAAAACAAAACACCATGATCAAAAAGCTTGGGAAAGAAATGGTTTACTTCAGCTTACAGTTGTCTATTAAGTCAAAGTAGAAACCATGGAGGATGCTGCTTATTGGCTTGTTCCCTATGGTTTGCTCAGTTTGCACCCCAGGACCACTTCCCAGTGTTAGCACTGCCTTTAGCAGGCTGGGCTCTTCCACATCAATCATCTATCAAGAAAATGCTCCACAGACTTGCATAGGCCAATCTGATGGGGTTAATTTCTCTATTGAGATTCCCCTCAGATGACACTAGCTTGTGTCAGGTTGACCCAAATAAATTATTATATTTTTTTTGGTTTTTTTTTTTGAGACAGGGTTTCTCTGTGTATCCTTGGCTGTCCTGGACTCACTTTGTAGACCAGGCTGGCCTCGAACTCACAAAGATCCGCCTGCCTCTGCCTCCCAAGTGCTGGGATTAAAGGCGTGCGCCACCACCACCCGGCTCCAAATAAATTATTTTAAATCAAATTTAAAAAAAAAATTTTAAGGGCAGTCCACTTCAGGAGACATTTTTGCTGTGGCTGAGAGATTTCCCTTGGCAGTTAGGAGTAGAGCTCAGATTGTACAACATGCCCGGATCATTTCTGGCTTCACCCCTGCTTCTCGTCATAGAACAGTCAGTTTTGTTCTATGTCGTTCCAGTGTGTTGATGTGTCAAGAGAGACAAGTCCTTAAACAGGAAGACAGCCTGTGAGCTCATGGTCCTGCCAGAACCCCTGGCCACCACTCAGTTGGAGAATGAAGTAGAGAATGCTTCATTCTGTGTCCTCCTTAGCAGAGGGACAGACCCTGAGTTTGTGGACTAGAAAGCTAGGGAAGTACGTTTTGGAGAACTGGCTTAGTGGTTAAGAGCACTGCTCCAAGCACAGATCTTTGGAGAGGATCTGAACTTATTCCCAACACCCACATGACAGCTTCCAACAGTTTAGTTCCAGAGGAGCCCTCTCCTGGGCCCCAAGGGTATCAGACATAGGTGCAGACAAAAACCCCAACATTCTGTACCTCCAGTTTTAGGCAATCTTACACCCTGACCTCATCAGATACTGGGCACACACCTGGTGCACGCACGTACATTTAAAAATATAATAATTTAAGCTGTCTCATGACACTGGGGATATGCTTAGTGGTGCATTATTGCCCTGTATGTGCAGGGTCCTGAGTTCTGTCCCAGCAACAAAGCCTCCTTGACTCTCAGGATGCAGGAAGGAAGAGTGGGCCTGAACTCCTGCGTTCGAGGGAGGAGGGCATGAGACAATGGGGACGGAAGCTTGAAGGTGTCTTTATTCAATCTCTTCCTGCAGGAGTGCTTGGACCATGCTGCTGAGTGCATACTGGCATGGCCTCCACCCTGGCTACTACCTAAGCTTCATGACCATTCCGCTGTGCCTGGCCGCTGAGGGGGCCTTGGAGTCAGCATTGCGGGGACATCTGAGCCCCAGGGGCCAGCAAGCCTGGGACTGGGTCCACTGGTTCCTGAAGATGCGTGCCTACGACTACATGTGCATGGGCTTTGTGCTCCTTTCCATGGGTGACACACTTCGGTACTGGTCCTCCGTCTACTTCTGGATCCACTTCCTAGCCCTGGCCTACCTGGGGCTAGGGCTGGCTTTAGGTGGGGGCAGCCCCAGCAAGAGGAAGACACCATCCCAGGCCACCACCAGCCAACCCAAGGAAAAGCTCCGGGAAGAGTGAGCTGTGCTGCGTTGGCCTGCCGGCCAGTTCAGGCTTCTCAGGAATTCCGTGAACCAGGCTCTTTTCTCCTTTAGACAGCAAGAATCCCTTGTTTGGCTATGAGCCTGGAGAGGATTCCCTCTTCCCAACTAATTTCCCTGCCTCTGGCTTAAAGAAAGCTAGGGGTTCCAAAACAAAGGTAGCTTCTGGGTTCTTCTCTAAGTATCTTGACCTTTTCAAACCTCCCTCTGCTGACAGCTGGGTAATACTGTCCACTCTTGTCCCTATTATCTCTGCACTAGTCTTCAGGTATTCAGAAAGCCACACTTTCCAAAATGTGAGGGCAGGGCCAGTAGTCTTCTGGCATCTTGGACAGACTTCCCATGGGTCCCCAGTATTGGGGCAAGAGCTTCAGGGCCAGGTTCTAGGAGAGGGGTGGAACATCATTCTTGTTTTCGTCTTTGCTTTTATCATCAAACTGGTATTTCAGAGACCATGGCCTTATACATCCTGAGGGAGAAACTGAGGTACAAGTGAGAAGCCCCAGGGGAGCATGCTCTACTCCCAGGGGAGTAGCTTCTGCCTGAGCCATTCTGGGCCGCCACACAACCTACCATCCAGTGTTATCCGTGGCCTGTCACAGGTCAGAGTGTATAAATCTTTCCCAATAAAGTGTTGCACATGCATGTTTTTGAGTATATTTGTGGACGACAAACCGAGGACACACAACCCAGAAAGCCAGCGTGGCATACTGAGGTCCTGGCTTCCGTGAAGTTTGGCAGGCTCAGGAAGCTTTAAGGACTTCCATTCCCAGGAGACCTTTTAAAGCAGAGGCCTGCCTTTATAGGAAGTGTACCGTAGTCACTTCACCACCCAGTGGCCAGGTACAGCCCTACAACAGGCCCCTCCCTTACCTGGGGCAGTCCCCGCCCTGGGGGCCTCTAGAGACGGAAACAACCGGTACAGAAAGTACACCTACAAACATGGAAGAAGGTCCCAGGGAAGCCTGGGGCCAACCCAGGATCTGGTCTAGCTCCCGGAAGGCCACAACAGGTAGGAGAGAGTCCTGGAAAGTCAGGTCCATCCATAAAGAAAAAGAAAGCTGGGTTACTGAACCTGAGAGCAAAACCAGGATTTCATTTCCTGGGTTTCCTGAAAAGGAAACTCAAGACTCCCTGAAGAGGAACAGTGCAGAGACCTAGTTACACTCGGAGAAGAGAGTCGGGTTGGGTCCCTAGTATCAGGCATGGGAGGGCTGGGGTTCCAAGTTCCCCTGTAAGGGAACAGGAAGTTGAAGTTTGGGTTCACACTTAGGGTATAAGGGACGTGGGAACTCACACCTTGAGAGTAGAGTCTAGGGCCTTGAACCCCTGTTTGAGGGAGAAATGATGAGATCTATAACCCTGGATCTGAGGGAGGAGAACCCAAGTCTATACTCTGAGGGAAGTAGGCTGAGGCCTGGACTCCTGTATCTGTGGGAGTAGGTTATGGCCTGGGCTCCTGTATCTGAGAGAGAAGACTGGGGCCTGAACTGTATCTGAGGGAGAAGATTGGTGCATGGGATCCTGGGTCTGAGAGAGGAGGCTGGGGCCTGGCTCCTGGATCTGGGGGAGGAGGCTGGGGCCTGGCTCCTGGGTCTGAGGGAGGAGGACTAGGTCTGTGGGCGGTGGCCTGAGGGCTATACCCCTGGGTCTGAGAGAAGGTGGGCTGGGGCCTGGACTCTGGATCTGAGAGAAAGGATTGTAGCCTGGACTCCTGTTTTCCTGCCCAGGCCCATCACTGGCCTCTGTGCTGAATGATCTCCCGAGTGCTGCTAGTCTTCGATACCGTGGTCCTGGTGTGCTCCCTTGGGGGGCACTGGAGGAAGATGGTGATGATGAAGGAAGGAGCCTTCAGGCTTTTGCAGAAACCACCCAAATAGAATCTCACCCTTCCCGGGAACTTCCCTGGCCTATGAAGGCAAAGCGGGCACACAGGTGAACACCTCTTTTTCTGACACACCCACTTTGCCTGACTTCAGTAGGTTATTTTGTTTACTGCTTTGCTACCAGCCAGGGTAGGGTTTACCTGGGCTTGCTCTGAACTTCGTGTTAAGAGAATCAGGAAGACGTAGTCATTTTTCACTTTTGTTCCTTCCTCTTCTCCCAAACTTCCTTCTTGGAGTTTTGTTTTCTTTGTTCTTTCTTTGTTACATTTTGGTGTGTGTGTGTGGTGTGTGTGTGTATGTGTGGTGTGTATGTGTGTGTGTGTGTGTGTGTGTGTGTGTGTGTGTGTGTGTGTGTGT
>CAJQZJ010032290.1:6310351-6390750 GCA_907164525.1 Lophiomys imhausi
TGTGTGTGTGTGTGTGTGTGTGTGTGTGTGTGTGTGTGTGTGTGTGTAGAGACATGGCTTCTCTGTGTAGCCCTGGCCCTTCTGGAACTTGCTCTGTAGACCAGGCTGCCCTTGAACTCACAGAGATCCACCTGCCTCTGCCTCTGCCTCCTAAGTGCTGGGATTAAAGGTGTGCGTGCGCCACCATCATGTTTGGCTTAGTGCAGGCACTTAGCCACTGAATCATCTCTCCCATTCCCGTTTCTATTTTTCTCAGACACTGTCTAACTGTAGTTTAGGCTCGCCTGGAACTGATGGTGAGCCACTCTCCCTAGGGCTCTGATTATCAATATAAGCTACCATACCCAGGACCCCACCCACTTTCTAAACCCAATTTTTACTTCCTTTGTCCTTACCTAAATCCCTACCCCATTTTCTACCTATGTCTCTCTGACTCCACTTCTACAATCTTTCCTTTCTTTTTTCTTCTCTCTCTCTCTCTCTGTGTCTCTCTCTCTCTCTCTCTGTGTCTCTCTCTCTCTCTCTCTCTCTCTCTCTCTCTGTCTCTCTCTCTCTCTCTCTCTCCTTGGTTTTCCAGACAGGATATCTTTGTATATCCCTGGCTGTGTTCTGGACCTCACTCTGTAGACCAGGCTGGCATCGAACGCAGAGAGATCCACCTGCCTGTGCCTCCAGAGTCCTGAGATTAAAGGCCTTGTGCCACCACTGCCCAGCCCACACCTGTTATCTTAGCATTTCAGACCAGCTAACACATGTGGAACACATATCACAGATCTTAAAAGCACAGCTCCTCACAAGCCTTTTCAAAATAATGGGCTGCATGGTAGCTTTGGGAAGACCAAAAGGGAGGCCTGTGACTGCCCCACCCCATCCTTCAGGTTACTCTGTGGCCTCTGTCCTGGGGCATTGGGTCGTCTGTCAGGAACTCTGGAGTTCGAGGTACCTGATGAGGTGCTGGGGCTCATCTACGCTCAGACCGTGGTCTGGGTGGGAAGCTTTTTCTGCCCTTTACTACCTTTGATCAACACAGCCAAGTTCCTGATACTTTTCTGTCTAAAGAAGGTGAGTCTGAGGACGACACTGGGGTCTGAGCTGACAGGTGTTGGGAACAGTCAGTACTCCTGAGTCAGAGAATGGAGGAGGTCAAGGCCTCTGATTACTATGCCCTGAGGGAGGGAGGAGGGTGCTGAAAGTCAGAATCTTGAGTCCAGAGAAGGAGGAATCTGAGATACTCTGACTTCTAAGACTAAGCAACAGGTGGCTCAGATATCTGGGTCCTGCCCTAAAGGATATCAACCCTCCAAGATAGGAAAAGAGGAAAAGCAAAGGCTTCACTCTTGGGTCTCAGATCTCCATTTCCTCACCTCTCCCTGTTAGATTACACTCTTCTCCATCTACTCCCCGGCCTCCCACACCTTCCGAGCATCCACAGCAAATTTCTTCTTCCCCCTGGTGCTCCTCCTGGGTCTGGCAATCTCCGCTGTCCCGGTGCTTTATAGTGTCTTCGTGTAAGTATGTGCGGTTCCTGCTCCCCTCTGCATTCATCCAAGGTTCTCACCCTGGCCCTACTTGATCGAACCCAGTGTGTCTCTCCCCCGCAGGATCCCACCTTCTAAGTTGTGCGGCCCATTCAGAGGGAAGTCGTCCATTTGGGCCCAGATCCCTGAGTCCATTCAGAGTCTCCCTCAGACTGCCCAGAACTTTCTCTACTTTCTGGGGACCCAGGCTTTTACTGTACCCCTTCTAATCGTTTCTAGGTGAGTTGTTCCAGAGTTCAGAGTCAGGGTTTGGATATGTGTGATTTAGTGTTTGAAAGAGAAAGGAGTTGGGGGCAGGGCACCCACGTGTTAGAGAGGAGGGCTAGATACCTATGTCCAATAGAGGAGAACTGGGACCTGGATACCTAGATCAGGAGCAGGACAGCTGGGGTCTGTACTTTTAAGTCTAAGAAAAGAAGTCTGGGCTTAGAACCCTGGATCTAAGGGAGGCTTGAAGCCTAGACAGGGGGACAGAGGTATGGACTCCTGGGTCTAAGGAAGGAGAGATAGGATGTGGATTTCTGGGTTTCTTGGGGGTGTTGGGGGTATGGGGTCTGGACCTCTGGTCTGAGCAAGAAAGGCTTCTGTCTCCCATGCCCTGGCCATTCAAGGAAGACTGAGGCCTATACTCTTGAGTCTGAGGCAAGAGAGATTGAAGACTGGCCTTTGGAGTCTCAAGAAGGATTTTAAGGGTTCCAATCGCCTGGCACGATGGTGCAGCCGTTAATCCCAGCACTTGAGAAGCAGAGGCAGATGTAGCACTGTGAGTTCAAGTCTAACCTAGTCTACAAAGTGAGTCCAGGACAGCCAGGGATACACAGAAACCTGTGTCAGAGAAAAGGGGGGAGGGGGATCCTGATCTTGATTTCTTTCTTTAATTGATTTTTTATGTTTGTTGGTATTTGACCTGCATGTATGTCTATGTGAAGGAATCGGATCCACCAGAACTTGAGTTACAGACAGTTGTGAGCTGCCTTGTGGGTGCTGTAACTTGACCAGGTCCTGTGGAAGAGCAGCCAATACTTTTAACTGCTGAGCCATCCCTCCAGCATCCTTATCCTGGTTTCTAAGGAGCCATATGATGAAGACGATTTTATTTATTTGTTTGTTTGCTTGTTTATTAATTTGTTAATTAATAACACTGGTTGTCCTGGCTGTCGCTGTGTGGATCAGGCTGGCCTCGGACTCACAGAGATTCGACTGCCTCTGCCTCCCTAGTGCTGGGATTAAAGGTGTGCGCCATCACACCCAGCCCGAAGAATGACTTTCATTCCTGTTTTTTGAGACAGGGTTTCTCTGTGTAATATAGTCCTGGCTGTCCTGGACTCACTTTGTAGACCAGGCTGGCCTCGAACTCACAGAGATCCGCCTGCCTCTGCCTCCCGAGTGCTGGGATTAAAGGCGTGCGCCACCACCCCCGGCCTTTCATTCCTGTCTACTTTAGCATCCTGATGGCATATACGGTAGCCCTAGCTAACAGTTACGGACGCCTCATCTCTGAACTCAAACGCCAGATAGAGACGGTGAGCCAGGATGGTTCCCCGGGAAGGGCTTCCTCAGAACACGGAAAGAGAACATTGGAGAAGAGTGCCTCACTTTCAACTCTCTTTGCTCGCAGGAAGCTCAGAATAAAGTCTTCCTAGCCCAGCGAGCTGTGGCTCTGAGCTCAACAAATGGAGGTCTCTGACCAGTCTGGCTGGATACGCAGTCCCACTTTCAGTCCCTCACACCCATTGTGTGTCAAGCGATGGTGCCCTTTCATCTCTGGAATCGAATCCCACGCCCTCCGCCTCCAAGAGCCACACTCTCCGTTGAACCCTATTAATAAACAACAGTTGGAGGCCGCTATGCGTTTTGAAACCCGGTCCTTGAAGCCATAGAAAGGGTTTGGGGAAGGAAGGGCTTGGTCCAAACTGCGTAAAGGGCTGGGCTGTGTCTACGTGAAGGGCTAGACTGGCAGGGCGTCCATCAGCTTCATCCAGCAGCGTCCGGGGTGGAGCAACTCAGGTTGCAACGCTTAGGATTGGCTGTGATGAAAAGGCTCTCAGCCAATCACCTCTAATCAAGGCCAGGAGGGGGCGTGATAATTGGCTCAGAACCAATGCCCAAGCAAGGGTGGGACCATGGGGCGGGGACATTCTCGCGCCAATCGGAAGTGTTGGAGAGTGGGCCTGACGGTCGGAGGTCGGCTCAGGAGCCATGAATATCTTGCCCAAGAAGAGCTGGCACGTCCGGAACAAGGACAATGTCGCCCGCGTGCGGCGCGACGAGGCCCAGGCCCGGGAGGAGGAGAAGGAGCGTGAGCGTAAGGTGCTGCTCGCTCAGCAAGAGGTAAGCCCGGGGCCGGCCCAGAAGCGCGCCTGGCCTGCCCGTCCCTCGGTGTCCGGCGCGGCTCGGTGTATTTGGCGGTGTTTCTTTGCAAATCCTGTGCTAACTTTCCTGAAACCTTCCTAGATTCCCCCACTGGTGTAGTTGTGACCAGAGACTAGCACCCTGGAAGAGTTGGACAAATATTCTGATTACTTTATAGATCGCCCGCACAAGTTAATTACTGAGCAACCACAGTATGTATGTACGCTCCCTTCCGGCAGAGCGCTTGAGAAATCAATGCCTCTTAAAACAACGTTGAGTCTTTAGAGGGGTGCGGTCACCTTGCACTAAGTGCGACGGCTTCATCGAGGATGGCGAAGGGCTGGCAAGCTGGAATCTACTCCGTTGGACACGTTCTTTCTCGCTCATTGCTCTCCCAGATAAGCGCATCCAGATGCTTGCTCTTTCTTTGAAATGGGGTCTCACTATGTAGCCCTGGCTGTCCTGGAACTGGCTATGTAGTCCAGGCTGGTCTCCAACTCAGAGATCCGGTTGCCTCTGCCACCTGAATGCTTTGGGTTTTTGTTTTGTTTTACAGCTGTTTTTCTTGCATCACTCCAGGGCTTCTAGGAAGCCTTCTGTTTTAAAAAGGCCAGGGATCTTCTCCCAACTATCTCTGATAATCCAGTTTACTGTTTAAAAACACCCGTTCTCCACTCTAAGTTAGAAATAGTGTCTCTTCTGACTCCCAGTACCACCATGCCCCCCCCCCTTGATTTTTGAGACAGGGTTACTCACTCTGTAGACCAACCAGGCTGGCCTCGAACTCAGAGATTCGCCTGCCTCTGGAGTGGTGAGATCAAAGGTG
The DNA here is from genome assembly GCA_907164525.1 of Lophiomys imhausi. Taxonomy (NCBI): domain Eukaryota; kingdom Metazoa; phylum Chordata; class Mammalia; order Rodentia; family Muridae; genus Lophiomys; species Lophiomys imhausi. The sequence continues at coordinate 6,315,068 of CAJQZJ010032290.1, forward strand.
TGTGCCACCACTGTCTGGTTCATGGCTTTTTCTTGTAGCCCCAAGGTTCTGAATGTCCTGCCTATAACTTTCTTCACAGGCTCGCACAGAATTCCTAAGGAAGAAAGCCAGGCGCCAGAACTCACTGCCTGAGCTGGAAGCAGCACATGTGGGAACTCCGAGTTCTGGCCCTGTGGACCTGTATAGGGAAGTGCTAGAAGAAGGGAAAGGAGTACCCAGAGGCAATAAAGAGCATGAGGAAGAGAAGCGACAGGAGAAGGTAAGGTGGCCTCATCTGTTCATGGAATCCTGAGGGGACTCAAGGGAGACTGACTGTGACTAACAACTGTTAGGATATGGTGATAGACGAACACACAGAAAATTTACAACGACTGAAAGGGATCACCTAGTAAGTCAGTTACTGCCATAGAGCACTTAGGCTGTGGTTGATGTCACCCTTTATTCATGGGATCCAACTACACAGACCAGGGTGCCGTTCGGTTCTCAGTCCCCCTGCCCTGGCCTCCTGAGCCATGGGATCATAGGCATGTATTTCCAGATGGCATTTGTGCTTTTCTAACGAGGAGTGGTATTGTGTCTCTCCTGCGTCTCTCCTGCATCTCTCACTGAAATCACTCCTCTGCTTTGCTTTTCTGAAGGCTTTTCCTTAGACTGCTCCCCCCCAGGAAGCTTCTCCCATCCTCCTTCCCATCTCTCCATTACTGAAGTGGCCACTGTCCTTTTTCTTCTTCCTTCTGCAGATAAGCCCTTGGGCCTTTGCAAAGCTGGGCCTTGAATGGTCTGTGACTTCCCTTGTCACATGACTGCTTACCAGTCCTTGTGTCTCTGGGGATTTAAGAGAGGCAGGGTTTCTCTACTGCCACACGTAGGGCACCCAGAGTGACTAAAAAAAACGTTTTCTTGCCCCCACAGGAGAGGCAAGAGAACGCACTAGGCATCCTGACATACTTGGGCCAAAGTGCAGCTGAGGCCCAAACTCAACCGCCTTGGTACCAGCTTCCCCCGGGTCAAAGGGGCTGCCCTCCAGGGCCAAGCCCAGATGAAAAGATCAAGAACCGGCTGGACCCTTTGAGGGAGATGCAAAAATACCTGGGAAAGAAAAGGCACAGCAACGAAAGCCATCCTTCCAGAGAGGAGCGGCCTCAGAAACAACGGCCCAAAGAGTAAGAATACTCAGCCTACAGTAGAGCAGAGTTAAACTTTGGGGGTCCTACCACACCAACCTGGGTAGCACAAAAAGGCTTAGCAGGGCAGGCAGGATGAAGCAGTTCTTGTTATGTTGCCTAGGGACCTTTGTGGAGACAGACTTACTTTACAAGTTTAAGAATACCATTTCCTTATGGCTACGGTTATGTGCGGATGCTTGTGTACAGACTTTGTTTTGAGACAGGTTTCTCTGTGCAGCTCTGGCCTCGAACTCAGAGATCCACCTGCCCCTGTCCCCAAGTGCTGGGAGTAAAGGAGTGTGCCACCCCATCCAGTGGTTAACAGCACCACTGAACCATCTCTCCAGCCCTTCAGTTGTCTTTTCTTTGTGACAGGATCTTACTATGTCACTCCGGCTGGCCTCTGCTTCCCAAGTGCTACACCCAGCTGTTTTTAATCTCTAGTTCAGTATAAATTGATACAACCTACCTTAAAAGATCTTTGTGGCTCTTAGGTCTTTTCTGTTTAAATTTTATTTTTCTTTTTTCCTTTTGGTTTTTCGAGACAGAGCCCTGGCTGTCCTGGACTCGCTTTGTAGACAAGGCTGGCCTTGAACTCACAGAGATCTGCCTGCCTCTGCCTCCCAAGTGCTGGGATTAACGGTGTGTGCCACCACACCCAGCAAATTTCTTTTTCTGAGATAAGGTCTCAATGTTGCCCTGGCTCTTCTAGAACTGGCCATGTAGACCAGGCTGGTCTGGAACTCAGAGACCTGCCTGCCTCTGCCTCCCGACTGCTGGGATTAAAGTGTGTCCCACCCATCACACTCAGCTGTCTTTTTATTTTTGGTTTTTCAAGACAGGGTTTCTCTGTGTGCCAAGCCCTTGCTGTCTTAGACTCACTTTATAGACTAGGCTGGCCACAAACTCACAGACCTGCTTGCCTCTGCCTCCTAAGTGCTGGGATTAAAGGCATAGGCCACCTTGCCCGGCTGTCTCATTTTTTGATCACTCAAAAGAAGCCTTTTATAGATGCTTACATTGCCATGACAGAAGGCAACACACAGAAGAACCTATTTGACCTTGGTCCTTGGGTTTGGGGGGCTCTCTTTTTAGACATGGCTTTTTTGTGTAGCCCTGACTGTCCTGGAACTCATTCTATAGACCAGGCTAGCCTCAGACTCACAAAGACCCACCTGCCTCTGCCTCTAGTGCTGGGATTAAAGGTATATATTGCCACTGCCCGACAAAGATTTATTTTTTTAATATATGCACTAGTGTTTTGCCTGCATGTATGTGTGAAGGTGCCAGATCCCCTGGAACTGGAGTCACCGTTGTGAGCTGCCTCATAGGTGCTGGGAATTGAGCCTAACCCCAGTCCTCACTTTTTAAAAGGGGGATTGAGACCAAAGTTTAGGCATTACTGGAGTTAGATTCTATCAACTGCAGAAGGGTACTCATAGACTAGCCTCTTTTTATTTGAAAATGGTGTAGGGGGCCCAGGGTACTGCTCAGTTTGATTTCTTGACCTGGAGGGACATCTGACCTTAGAATCACAGGGAGGCACAGCCCTTGCAATGAAGAGTCCTAGGACTTGCTCATGTGACCCAGGACCTCTCAACATAAGGTTTCTGCTCTTGCTTTCCTCCACACAGGCCCCCTTCCCTAGAAAAGCTCCGTGCTGAGCGTCTTCAGCGGGAAGCAGCTGAGAGAGCTCGAGCAGAGGCCTTGCTGGCCCGGGTACAAGGCCAGGTATCCCAGCAAGGCCAGGTGGAAGCAGAAGAGACAGATGAACGGAGGCGACGGTACAACTCCCAGTTCAACCCCCAGCTGGCCCGGCGCCCCCGCCAGCAGAACCCCACTCCTACCCACTGACTCTTTGGGGGGATAGGAGAGGCTGCGGCTGCCAGCCGTCATATAAAACTATTTATTCATAAATATTTTCCAAAATGAAAATAGGTTTACCAAAAAATGTCCCTCACTGGGGAGGGGAGGAGGGGGCAACCTTGCCCCCAGGCCCCCAGGGTAGGGCAGAGAGGAAGAGAAAACCTCCATGCCCCTTCCCTGCTTCCTGGGGGGGAGGGTGCCCCATGGCCTTGGGCCTCCCCCAGTCTTCCAGGGCAGGGCCCTCACCTGGGCAGGGGGATCAGCATGCGGGGGAGGGGTCAGGTAGAGGGGGCCGGTGTCACTGGAGGTCCCGGTCCTCCAGGTAGCGGTACTCAAAGGTGAAGCCTTCCTTCTTCCGCTGGCCCCACTTCTCGTAGTCAAAGTAGATGTAGGTGCCCTGGCCGGGGAAGAAGGTGGTCAGTGAGTGGACGAGGAGCAGGGCTGAGATCTGGGCCAGGCAGATGGACAAAAGGCAGCTGTCAGGGGCACGGAGGTACTGAGACGGTGGTTGTCCTACATGCTTTCACTGTTATCACACTTGATCTTTAGAGTGGAGGAGAGCAAAGGGCTGAGCACCAAGCCTGGCCTCTGTCCCCGTGGACCTGCAGGCTTTCTCCATAGCTTTGGAGGACCTTAACTTTGAGTACAAACACAGCATGGGGCCTAGGCTTATGTTCACCGACGCTGAGGAAAGGAGACCGACAGGTAGCCTACAATGCAACATATGCATCATCTATATCCAAGTGGTCTTCACTGTCCCTGAGACTGAGTTAATGTCCTTAGATGTTAATGTCAAGAACCAAAGTGGGCTGGGATAGGAAGCCTGAAGTCAAGGTTGGAGAGCATACAGCAAGCAGAAGCTAAGTCAAGTGTCTGAAATGCTTCAAAGTGGTCTGGGAGAATGTAGGGGACAACAGAGTTCTGTGAGAATGGGGACTGATGAAGGCCAGCATGGCCCCTTGAAGTGTAGGTAGGGAAAATGTGTATAGGGAAAGCCACTGTGAAACACACCAACTGAAAGCAATAAAAGAAAAAAAAAGATCCATGACACTCACTGTATAGCAGGCACCATTAGTACTTACAAGTTATTAACCCATTTAATTGTATAACAACTGCACAGGTGGGTGCTGTCATTCCCATTTTTACAGATAGGGAAACAGAGGTTGCCCAAGATCATCCAGCAGGAGCTGGCCTTAACCCCTTATCAGCTGGCTCCAAGGGGTTTAGGGAGAGTGGACTTCGCAATCAATTAATGGTTGAGAGTGAGAAGGCTGCCTAAACAGACTTCTAAGCACGCTCAGTCCCAGTTCTGCTAGTTGCCAGGAAATGAAGGGACCATGGAGGTCAGATCTGGGAGATGCCAATAGAAAATTCCATACTACCAACTAAAGTATCCAGGGCTGCACGGTGGAGCCAGTTAATGGCACAGAGCTAAAACACTGAGAAGTGGACAACTGTAGAGACATTATCCCAGGCCAGGTGAACAGTGAAGGGACAGTCTGCTACAGGACTGTGCTTCAAGAAGAAAGGCCAGCAGGTTGAGGGTTGAGCTTGGGACACTAGCCATACCCCAGTGGGATCAGGGTGGGTGGAGCCCTCACCTGCTCAAACTCATCTGTGATGGTCTTGGGCTCCTCATGTCTCTGGAACCACATCATGTACTTGGTGTGGAATCGCCAGGACTGCTTCTTTAGGGCCTTGGCTGCCAAGTACTGTGCCTTGGTTCCCTGGAAGAGAAAATGCAAAGGAAGATCAGAGGGTACCCAAACTTAGTAGGTAGCAGAGAGACAGGGCATCAGGGCTGGACCCGGGCCCCCACCACAGACCAGCTGGGGCGGAGAGTCCACTAGGAGACAGTGCTGGAAGCACAAAACATACCATGGTCAGAAGAAAATGAGACAGGTGAGAATTGCTTTCAGAGAAGCTTTGAAAAGAAGAGAAACTAATGCACAATGAAAGCTGAGGAAATGATATAGAAAACTTCTCAAGGGGGGAGGGCCAGGAGCTGACTCACTGCAGTCAAGAGGTCAGACAGTTCCACAGAGGTCTCTAGGGAGGCCTTGGGAGTGTCTACTGCACTTCAGCAGCTATCCTAAAGGGCTTATGAGCTGAGAGCTCTTGGCAGTGGAAACTCTCCATGGCCTAGGGCCTGCAGCCTTTCCCTGAGTCTGAACAATTGGAATGCCTTGGGACTGAGACAGGTTTGATTTGAGGGGGCCCAGGACTGGGATAGGGAGGGGTGCGGTCCCAGTGGCCGCAGTGGGACACCCACCTCGCCCCTCCAGCCCGAGGGGGGATGGCAGCGGTGGCGGCGGAGCTGGGGGGCCCGAGGCTGCCCCGGGGGCCCTGCTGTACCTCCAGATAGTAGAAGATGAAGAAGAGCGTCTCAGTTGACAGGCGCTGGTAGAACTCCACAGTGTCCGAGTGTGGGGGTGGCATCTGGTGATGGTAGGGGGGTGTCGGGCAAGGGTTCCGGGGGAGGTACTGCCTGTGAACCAGTGAGGATTTAGTGCCAGGTGACTTCCAGCTCCTGTCCTGCCTTCAGGAGGGTGTTCAGAAGCACACTTCAACCTGCTATAGGGAGCCCCAAGCCAAGTCCTCAGCACTTTGAGATGAGTACCTAGTCTCCCAGGACCCAGGACCCAGCTCCTCCCTCAGACTGGGGAGTCCCGGTCCCCAGCCCCTTCTGCAGCCCCTCACCGAATGCGCTCGGAGTCAGAGGGGTGGGGCATGTGGTGCCAGGCGGCCTCTTCCATGGCCTGTTGGTATAGCTGCTCCTTGGTGAGGGACACTGGCCCCAGTGGACATACACCCAGTGACAATGGTATGTTCACCTCTGACAGCTGCAGGGGTGGCTGGGCTGAGGTGGGTGGTGCTGATGTGCTGCTCAGAATGATGTCTGTAGGAAGGAATGGGCCAGCAGGCCCCTCAGTGACGAGGATGGGATCAGCTCCTTCTCTTTGCCCTCCCCTTTGCCTTCCCCCTCCCCTCCCCCACCATCCCATGACTGTCACCTCGCTCTGTTAGGTGTAACGTTGGCACAGGGTCCTCAATACCGGAGCTGATAGCTGCCCGTTCCGCCATGGATTTCAGAGAGCTCAGAGGTTCAGGAGCCTGGGAAGAGAAAAGGGCCAGAGCCTCAGGACTTGGAGCAGATACTGGGTTGCATAAAAATGTACAGCCTAGAGGGATGGCTCAGCGGTTAAGAGCACTGGCTGCTCTTCCAAAGGACCTGGGTTCAAATCCAAACACCCACATGGTGGTTCACAGCTGTAATTGCTGGGTGTGGTGGCACATGCCTTAAATCCCAGCACTCAGGAGGATCTGTGAGTTCAAGTCTAGCCTGGTCTACAAAAGTGAGTCCAGGACAGCCACATACAGAGAACCCGTGTGTGTGGGGGGGGGATTACAGCCTGATGGACTCTGTACACTCTGCCTAATCTGCTGTTCTGTTGCTAGTTCTCTATTTGCAAGATCTACCCATATAATGCTAAAACACTATGACTATAAGGAAGCTGCCAATCTCAGGTAGCTGCCAATCAGAAGATGGTCCACTGACTCTCCACTGTGCAATTCTGTGTAGGGTCCATGACACATTCCAGAGGAAACAAGACCCTACAGAGTACACAGTGGACAAGCACACATGTTCATAAAGACACCACATGCTGGGGGAACGCCCACTGGACTTCCCACAGTAGTATGGCATCTTGAGGGAGATGGCTGGCAGAATTGCAGGCTCTCCTGTTGCCTTAAGGGTGTTGGCCATCCCTTGGGCGTTCAGTCTCCTTGAGAACATCAGTGGGTTGGTTGGATCTTTAGCCCCACACTGCTCTCCCTGGTAAAGCAACTTAGGGCTGGCTCTTCTACCCACTTCCATCACCAAAGCCCACACACAGACCTGCACCCTAGCTCTCTTGGGCTCATTCTGCACTAGTCACAGCCAATAAGGCCTAGTCCTGCATGCTGTTCTTCCTCCATCCCACCCACAGCCTCACAGGAGCCTCTGCACAAAGTGTCACTTTGTTTCTTCTCCCCTCAAAACCTTATCACCCACTTAGGAGAACTTCTAAGATGCCCCCACCCCCACCCCAGAAGTGCACACTGTCCCAGGATAGGCTCAGGGCCCACATCTGAGGAGCTCACCTTGATTTCTGGGGTGGTGCTGAACTGTGGAGGACCATTGAGCAAGGTGCCAGCTGCCTTGGCCTCACTGAAGCTGGGCGTTGGAGAACTGGGGGGATTCACAGGCAGTGGCACCAAGAGGCTGGGTCCCCCTGAGTTGTTCCCTGAGCCTGAAGCCACACTCCCAGTCCCTGATGAGGCTGCCGTACTGGATTCCTTTCTGGGCAGAGAATGGAGGAGAGTCAGATTAAGGTCCTTGAAGGCAGATGGGCACAGAATACAGGACCCAAATGGGCAGCTGAAGGCAAGACGGGTGGGTGTACAGGAGTGAATCCAATCTCTGGGCTCCTCTTCAGAACTGTGAAAATGGGTTTTTAGGAGGCCCCAACAGCTTATGAGGCTAAAAGACAGTGGATGGGACAGTTCTAGAGCGGTTACTGGGGCAGATTCCGAGTGAACAAAGCTCCTCTCATAGAACCCTGCACAGATGCACATGGTGCAATCCCACTAGGGCTGGTAATAAGGCAGGCCAGGAGGCAGATCTTTCATCCAGCATGTGTTTGGAAATGGCTGGAATAATCTGACATCAGACTGAAGAAATGGACATTTTATTTGGAAAGGGAAAAGCTCCAACACTCTTGAGACTCAGGTTGCCTCAGAGCAAAGAACAGAACAAGGGGTACAGCACAGCCTGAAAAACCCACAGTAAAAAATGAGAGGGCGAAGTTGGGAACTAATGTACACATGTCCCAGGCATAAGAAGCAGGGACAGGACCCCTTGCTGAGGTGAAGGTAGAAGGCACTGGGCACTACCCAAGAAAGGCAGGACACAGAACCCTTAAGCAAGGGAGGCACGAGACCCAGTGCCCATGCCCTGCCACCCCAGAACTCACGAGGTGCTAGGAGCTGGATTGTGAGGGCCTGAAGAAGACCCTAAGGCTTGGCTGCTGACACCGCTGCCCCCACTGCTACTCAGGGCCACCTCTGCAGGGCTATCTGCCACAACCGAACTATAGCCTGGGGAAAGAAGGCCAAGTGTAAACAGGCTGTCAGCCACTGTCCACCTTGCCCTGTCCCCCAAACTGGCCTCCACTTACTGGTGGCACCGTTCTGCTTGCCAGCCCCTCCGCCTGTGCCACTGTTACTATTGCTGCTGCTCCCTCCGCTGCCACCACCACTTCCCCCGCTCGGCTGGGCACTGGGGGGCCGGGGCTGGGCAGTGCTGGGCCCGCTGGCATTGGGTGGGGCCACAGCCTGGGCATAGGGGGCAGGAGTACCCGAGTTGTGGCTGGGAGCTGGACTGGCCTTGGGGCCCAGGGCACTTGGAGGTGCTGCTGGGGTAGAGGCCCCATTGTTGCCAGGGGTGGAGCTCAAGGCAGAAGTGGCAGGTGGGGGGCCAGAGGGGTAGGTGGGCAGCACAGCTGGGGACTGGGGGTGCTGGTTGCTGTGGACAGGCTTGGAGCCGTTTTTGGCTGGAGACTGCAGGAAAGAAAGAACAGAAGGTCAGGTACTCCATAGACCAGCCTGTCCCCTACCCACCAGTTCTTATTCTCTCCCAACCGTTTCTCTGACCTGCTATCAACTGTTCACACCTACGGCACATAGGACACCTCAATCACTTCATGAGTAAGACCTACTTATTTCCAGCCCACTCAGCTGTCCCAGGTCCTCCCTGGATATTGCCCTTGTAGCCCACATGAATCTGACAGAGGTTAAGACAATAGACCAAGGGAAACTCTTCCCTCAACTTGAGACCTGGAGTGGTGGCAGCACTTGATCCTAGCATTTGAGAGGCAGAGACAGGTAGATCTCTATGAGTTTGAGATTAGCCTGGAGAGTTCAAATTTAGCCAAGGCTATGCAGTGAGATGTTCTCACAAAACAAACAAAAACCCAACTTCAATTTGGGATTAGTTGGATCAGCCTAAATGTTTAAGAATAAGAGAACTGGGACAATCAGGGTACTTCTGATTGTCACCTAAAGGTCCACTACAGCTCATCACAAACTAAAATGCAGTGCTCCACAGTGTAATGACCAGAACATCCCTACTCCAGTAAGCTCCAACAACCAGGCTGCTATGCAGAACTGCCTCCTAGACTCCTGACTACCACACAAGAACCTCACTTAACAAGCACCAAAGGGAACTGGTCATTTACTTTTTTTTTTAAGATTTATTTATTATGTGTTCAGTGTTCTCTCTGCAGGTATACCTGCAGGCCAGAAGAGGGGACCAGATTTTATTGTGGATGGTTGCAAGCCACCATGTGGTTGCTGGGAATTGAACTCAGGACCTCTGGAAGAGTAGTCAGTACTCTTAAACCTCTGAGCCATCTCTCCAGCCCTGATCATTCACTTTTTTCCTGGGATCGCTGCTTGACAGTCAGGGGGCTTGATAAGGTAACAGGGCTAGTCCCACTCCCAAGAGTCCCTATCCCAGCCTCTCTCTCACTCTGTTACCCAGGTCCCCACATTAGCCTCATCTGTGCCCACGTAAGTCCTCCTACCTGGGACTATTCCTTCTATTAGCCCAGAAGGGGTCTGGGGCTCCTTCAACTACATTCCTGTTTCCTATGTTTTTTGGTTTTTTTTTTTTTTTTTTAAGTTTTTCCAGACAGGGTTTCTCTGGGTATCCTTGACTGTCCTGGACTCACTTTGTAGACCAGACTGGCCTTGAACTCACAGAGATCCGCCTGCCTCTGCTTCCCCAACAGTGCTGGGATTAAAGATGTGTGCCACCATGCCCAGATGGTATGCTCCTATCTTAGGAGAAGTTGACAGAGCTAAGAGTTCATTTACTAGGAGCCAAAGGAATTCAGAGTAGTGTAACATACTGCCTTCCTCTCTCAGGAACTTCCTGCAGTCACCACAGCACAGGCAGTCTGACTTTCTGATCACTTCTCAGGTTTGTTTAGTTCTTTCAGTGATCACCTACAAAGACCAGGTCCTCAGTCCAACAGGCCTCCCTCTCATACTGCTCAGCTTCTTGCCACAACTCCCCTGTGAGACCTGCTGCTGCCCACAGTACCATCCAATCTACCTCAGCAGGCCAGGACATGGGTCATCTCAACCACAACCCCAATCATCAGCCAACCCTCAGGGGGGCACTGTTTCTGACACGTTACTGTCCCAAGAGCCCAGTATTGTGGCCAGCTCTCCAGCTCCAATAATTTTGGAGATCAGTGACTAAAACACATTGACAAGCCATCATATTCCGACCTGGACCCACCTGGCTGACTTCACTATCTGTCGAGCGGCCTCTCTTCTTGTCATCTTCAGAGTTCTCCTGAGGTAGGAGAAGTATAGTCAAAAACCCTGTGCCCTCCAGGGTCCCGACACAGAGGGAAATCCTTTAGGGACGCAAGAGGGCCCTTACTGTTCTTAATCTCTCAAGGCCCCTGACTGGTCCAGAGCTGTTTCAACACCCAACCTGAAATTCTGGTTAACACCTAAATCTAAGCTCATTGGTACTATCCTGGAAGTACCCAGGAACCTTCTTTCTTTATAGACTTCAGCCCTCGATCCCTGTCAAGAGGGGAACTGCCCAGCTGCTCAGCTCAAGCATCCTGCACTCCAGCTCCCCACTACCATCCATATGCACCCTAGCCCTAAGTAGAAACCCAAGGTCTATATTTTGACTTTTTCTATTCATTCCACACCAGGAATGGCCTCAGAGCACAAAAAGCCTATATCTCACTTCCTTAGCTGCTCTCTCTACAGCAAGACTGGGCTTTTGACTCCTCCATTCCCACCCTCTTGGGAACCTGGGTTATTAATAACCCCTGACACTCACCGTAGTGCAGTTAGCTGGGCTGGGTGGGATGGGAGAGCTGGAGGTTGTGGAGGTGGGCGTGCTGCTGGACTGGTTGAAGATCTCATCCTCCATGTGGCTGTGGCTGGGGGGTGAGGTGGCGACCAGCGCCTGTGCTGTGGGGGCAGGGGAGCAGCATGCTTAGCTGGCTCAGCCACGCCTCCTGCCCTCACCCTCTGTGCCACGAAGGTCAGCCCAGGGCCTCACGAATGTCCTCGAGGTCCAGGTCGTCATAGAGAAATTCGTTCTCTTCAAAGTCGGGGTCCTGGGATGAGTCAACGTAGTACTCCACATCATCTTTGATCTTGCGGATGGCGTCAACCAGGATGGAGTCATTGTCCAGCATGCGTAGGATGGTCTCCAGCATGCGTACATGGTAGCGGTGCTTCTCGATGTGCCGCTTCAAGCCCTCAATCCGGTCCTGCTTCTGCTGGCGAGCCCAGGGCCAGGCTCAGGGGCTGCAGAGCACCTGCCCAGCCCTCCTGCCCCTACAGAACCTGTCCTCAGTCCCCCATCCCCAGGGTACCCAAAGGCTCCACTCCAGCCCCGCCTAGCATGGGGCAGTGAGGAGTCTGCCCACCCTCTATCCCAGTGAGGACTAGTCTGAGGTTTCTGACATCAAGGATCCACTTCTCTCTCCTCTCTGGGCTCTGGAGATCCTTAGAAACCTGTGATGCTGTGCTATCCTTACAACTTGGCCTCCATCTGGCTCACCTGTCAGCAAGTCTTCCCCAGGCGTCCCTCCCACCACTCTGACCTCTGCTCTCAATATACATCCTATCTCACTGCAACAGTAATGACAATAAGACGGATAGAGCCAACAGGAAGCAAACTTGCTGTCGATTTACAGGGAGATCCTGCTCCTCTGCAGGTTCCAACTCCCTTCACAACACAATACCTTAGTGCTAGTTCCAAATTCTTCCTTTTGCAAAGCACCCATTCTTTCCTCTCCCCGTTCCTGGGTCCCCCGTTCTCAAATCTCACACCTATCATGACATATCTCTCACTTTCAATCCCATCCCAACTTCCTTCTCTGGTGACACCACTAAGGAGACACAGTTGACATCCCTTTGAACTTATACTCTACAATCCTAGAAATGTAAGATCCAGGACCCTAACACATGGCTTTGCCTCAAACCATCTTCTTCCGGGTATCACATAGCCACTGGTTCTCAGAGACATACCACCCCCTTCCTAAGAACCTGGGGATCTTTGGAATGCTGTGTACCTTCCCAATTTGGTTGTTCCTTCAGGTTTCACTTACTCTGTGGTCCCAGCTGAACCTAAGTCCACCTTCACCCAAACTGCCCCTAACAATGGCCTGTCTACCCAGATATCCCAGGATCCTGTCTCACCTCCTCCCTACACTCCTCAGCCAGCTAGACTGCTTCTTCCTGCCTCTTCCATCTCTCCCCGAGGAGTATCTTCGGCATCCAGAACCAGACTCCCATGAGCCTCCAGATGCCCTGTTCACAGGTTACATCCACCCTTACCCTGTGGGTGATGGTGCCCCCCTCACTCACATCCTTGTCGCCCTTCTTCTTTCGTGTCTGTACCGACAGTGACTCCACCTCACTCTCAAACTGGTCCACCTGCATATTTAGGGTATCAATGGTGTTCTGGGGAGAGAGAAGAAAGGCTTGTCCTCAGTTTCTAGTATGTACTTAAAGTCTGGGCCCACATACACTCCCTTCTTTGTCCCAACTCACCGTGAGCCACTGGCCAACCTCTTCCTTCTCCTTCTGGGCAGGGTCCACCTTCTGAGCCAGACCCAGGCCCTCCTTGCTATAAGCTTTGGTTTTGGTCTCTCGTTCCACAACTTTGAACCGTTCCATTTGCTGTGGAGAGTACAGTTGGTGGAGAGCTCTCAAAGATGGGATAGGAGCTATAGCCCGGGGACTTCATTTCTCAGACTGAGCCCTCACCTCTGCCCTCCCCTTAGTTGTGAAGACATTATTCCTCCCAGGGCTCTGTAGTGGCAGCTCCACCTCTTCTTTCTAGGGTCCCAGGAGCCTAACAATACCCCAACCCCAGAAAACCCCAGGCCCTGGCTTCCTACCGTTTCAATGAGCTTGCGGTTTTCGATAAGCTGCCTTTTGTCCTTGATCTCATTAGATGCTACCCATGTCTTGATCTGGTCCCTCAGCCTCTGAAGGGAGAAACAGCAAGGAAATCAGGCTGCAGGCCTGGGAACTGGGGCCCTCAGTGACCTCTTCTCCCTGGGACCCAGCAGTCCACTCTCCCCATCCCTCCTCCCATAGGACACAAGAGTCCAGCCCCAGCCCCCTCACTTGTAGCTTCTTAATCTCCTTCTTTAGGTCAGCCTCATACTTTTCTTTCTGGTTCGCGTTGGCTGCATTGTGGAGCTGAGGGATGAAGAATTCAGCAGTCAATGTGAGAGTGGCTGCCCAGAACTCGCCATAGCAGTAAGGTCCAGTCTCTTTCTTCCTTGGCTGGGAAATCTAGGACCCCCTCCCCACAATTGATCTCAGAGATGCTTCCCTAGTCAACACCCCAAGACCCTCAACCTCTTCTTGATTCTTCTCCCCACAGACCCAGATTCTGAGGTTCCTAGGCCCTGTACCTTTTGCCAAATATCTTCAAACTGCTCCACGCCTTCGGACACCTTCTTGAGGCAGCGATCAATCTCACCTGGCCAGGGAGGAAGACTGTTAGGATTCTGCCAAGGCAGCAAACACCCAGAGAAATGGTTTCCAGCATGCATACATGGTAGCCGTGCTTTCCCACAAGAAAGGACATGTGGCCAATGAACAGTAGGCAGTCTATTACCTTGGAGTTTGCGCTTGTCCGCCATCTTCCCTGCCCTACAGACGCACTCTCTTCATACTCTCTTGGAAACGGACGCTGTCGGGAAAAATTGGGAAGGACTTATCATCTATTCCTTGGCTGGTCCAAACCCAGAGACATGGATTTGGGTGGAAATCATGGGTAGGTGGGGTGGTAGAGGGAAGAAACATTTACTTGCCCTCTTCCCCACCTGATGATAGAACTCAGGCCCTTGCACATGCAAGCACTCTTTCATCTGGCTACATCCCCAGCTACATAGGGGAGATCTAGCCTATTCTTACATTCCTTCAATTGCCCAGCACAGAGACTGAACACTGGGTTCTTGGAAACTGTTTGTGGGCCTCTCACTTAAACTTCTAAAGTACAGAGTATCTGTTCTCTAGATGACACTGAGCACACTAGTCCACACAAGGTGGACTGCTAGGATGGAGCCATTAGCCCTGAACAGAAGGTTGGGAGACACCACTCCAGGCAAGTCAAAGAATACATGAAGCTGGGGCTCCTGGAAAGGGTGGGATCCACAGGAAATTTCTGCAACTATGTAGACCTCGACCCACTCACACAGGACAAGGCAGCATGTCACACAAGAGTTCTTATACTTCCAAGAAATTTCATCCACAGCAGATCCCTGGAACCCCAAACAGATAATACTCCTGGCCAGATGAGCCTGACACTGAAAACGGTTATAGAAACTTGGGATCAGGAAGCACCACATTAAAGAGGGCTGGAAAGACAGGAATTTTACAAAGATAAGAAAGTGAAAAGATACCTTGGCTGTTAGAGAGCAGATAGATCTGCACACATGGAGGAATTCCCTATCAGATAGACTGGCAATTTAGACTCAGAAACATGAGCCCATTAGGGCAGAACCAAAATGTACAAAGAGGCACCTATTTTTATTTTAAAGGAAGTTGAATTTAATTCAGAGGGGCCTAAGGACAAAGGACTGAGAAGGGGAGGTCTGTAAGCCAGGAAATCCACACTACAAAATTTGACACTGAAATGGGGCAACCTGGAGAGGAAGAGTCATACTAAGAGGATTTCTGAGCTGCCAGCAAAAGCTGTCTCCCCTGTGAGTATACTAGAAAGCAAAGCTGAGACTAGACCAACACAGGGCAGGGGTGCCCCAAAACAGCTCTTAGCCATAAAGGCAAAAACAGCCCTACTCCCAGGACCAAGAGTTTCAACCTACAGAGCACCCAGACTGATGGTCCTTACCACCAAGGAAAGGAGTACCAAGAACAGTCTTAACAGAAGGTGCAACATGGGAAGTGTTTCAAAGTACAATGTCAACAGGCCACCTAACGTACCTCAACCACTGCAATGAAAAAATGCAATCTTTCCTTTTCTAAGATAGGGTTCCACTGCATTAGAGAGATTTAGAAAAAGAGACCTAGAGTAGTTGGGACTGGTACCTACCTTCTCTGAAAGGAATTTTAAACCTTAACTCTGTAGAGTCTCATTCTATAGGGAGATAGGTATGGGTGGCACCTCAAACCCTGGGAACTTAAATCTCTTCAGTAAAGGACCTATCAAAAAAGAAAGAGAGCAGCACTCTCATCCAAGGATTGGCTGACACACCACACACCAGCAATCTTCAGGAAGATGAAGCAACTAGCAAAAGGACTCAGCAAAGAGCCCCGCAGAGGAGACTGAACTGGGACAGATAACTCTGATCCAGAGACCTTGCCTGGACACCAGCAGGAGGTGTTCAAGATCTTGACCAGGAATGAGTCTTGGCTCTAATATCAATCAGCACAGAGAAGTCTCTTTTTACACCAGGGAAGGAAGGAATGTTAAACAAGAACTTATAATACCCACTCTGTCCCAAGAGATATTGCAACCTGGACAAAGCATGCCAACCTTAAGGAGGTGAGGCCCTAGCCTTGCCACAGTGAAGTGGTTGGGACTGCAGCATAGGGGGGTTAGGTGAAACTGTCCTGCAGTGAGAGGATATTACTGTGGCAGCAAAAAAGTGACAGAAGTTCTAAAGGGGCCAGAGGCAAGGCACCAAAGGACAGGGACACAAAGGGCCAGTAAGTAGACCTAGCAGGTTTTTTTGTCACCAAGCCTAACATGCTAAATTCAATCTCCAGGACTCACAAGGTAGAGAGAGCCAACTCTCAAAAAGTGTCCTCTATCTTCCACATGTATGTGGCTGGCATGAGTACATGGGCAAGAGCATGTGCATGACACACGATAGACAGACAGACAGACAGACAGACAATCTGATAGATAGGTGTCAGGCCAGGGTTGGTGGTGCACACCTTTAATCCCAGCACTTGGGAGGCAGAGGCAGGCAGAGCTGTGAGAATTCAGGACATCCAGGTCTACACAGAGTCTCAAAAAAAAAACAAAGAAATGCAGTAAAAAAAAAAAAAATAATAATAATAATAATTAGGGTCCAGTGATATAGATGGCTAGGTAAAGGTGCTTGCTATGAAGATTGGTGATCTGGACACAAGCCCTGGGTCCCAAATAGGCAAAGCAAAGAATCAACTTCTCAACGTTTTTTTCTGACCCTCAATTCCCATCAGGGCATGCATGCACATACAAAAAAATAAACTTTAATTAAAAAAAAAAATCAGGGGCTGGAGATGACTCAGATGTTAAGAGCACCTGTTGCTTTTGTAGACAATCCAGGTTCAGTTCCCAGCATCCACATGGCAGTTCACAACTCTGTAACTCCAGTTCCAGGGGAATCAACAGCCTTCTCAGGTATAGCACACATGCAGTGCACTTACATGAGTGCCGCCAAAATACATAGACTAAAAATAAAATTTAAAAGTAATCAAACAAACAAACAACCAGGTGTAATACTTCAGCCATTAAAGTGGGCACAGCTGTGATAAGAGAGGACAGTATTCTGACTGGCAAAAGACTGGTGCTCCACAGACCCTGGAATTTGTGCTCTAGAGACCGGAACCTCAGCTAGAGTGAAGGCAATACCTTCTCTCCACAAAAAAACAAACAAAAAAAAATCCACTCCACACCAAGAGGGTGAATGCATCTCAAAAGCTCAGCAGACAGAAAGGAGGCTGATGCTGAAGCCTCAAAGTAGAGGTGCCACCACAGAAAACTGCCCACCCCATTTTCCAAGACCTGCTCTAGGCGGCCATGACCACAGGGCCCTTCTGAGGTAGGCAAGCACCTACGCTGAGAATATATACATGGATGCTGAAGGGTCTCAAACAGCATGGAGGGAGCTGGGCCTCTTGGTGCAGGTGGAGGCTTAATCATTAGGATCCTTTGTCCAAGGCTGTAGCAGATCCTCAAATCACAACAGAACCAACAACAAAACAACCTACAGAACTTTTCACTAAAGGTGCCAACGTCATCACACTGAGACCTGATGAGGGGCACAACCTTAATGGAAGCCTGGTACTGCTGAGAGGCCACACAAGCAGCTTGGAGCACAAACAAGATGGCTAAGAGGGCTCACGCTAGAGCCAGGAGTGGTGGCAAGCAACACTGGAGGTGGCACTTGAACCCAGTGGAGGTTCTGTGAGGTGAATCAAGTAGGTCCTGGTCCGAGGCCCAACAGCAAAGGTAGGAGATGAGGAATCCACAGATTGAAAAGTCATCCCTAAGTATCTTTAGTCCCAAGCAAAATGACCACAGTGGTCTTTCTCCCAAGCCTCAGACCCGTTCAAGAACCTTCACTTTACAGCCATAGAAAAACCACAAAGGAGGATTCACACTAGCCAGGGGCACTCACACCCAAGAGTGTCCGAGCCTGACAGTGTGTACACAGGGGGTGTGGCCATTTCAAATGCAAGAGAGGGTGTGATGCCAACAGCAAAGAAGGCAGTAGCTTTTTGACCTGGAGGGTAACAACACTACCCCACAAAGACAACACAACCGCAAGGAGAAAGGCCACCCGCTGCACACCAGAAAACTTTGGCATGGAATGCTTGCATCCTACAGGGTATCAGTGGGGTGAGATGGACCACTCAAGCTGAACACTTCCGCCCAATGGATTTCAAGTATAGGAGGATTGTATATACAATACACAGGCTGGGTAGGTGTGAATGGAGAAGCAGAGAGATAACAATCCAAGTGATGAAGGGGAATACAGGGAGGAAAAGCCTTGCCAAAAGGGCAGAGAACTAATCCTAAGAGGGCACGACAGTCCCAGAATTGAGATGTAGCTGTTTCACTTGTACTGTCCCAACAGGGGTGCACCAACAACTGGAACCATGGGAGCTCACACTCCACAGACCCAGACAAGCTAACCTGTCCCACCACACACATCAGTACCAGTAGATCTGACAGGGAAACCGCATCCACTCAGGCAGACGGCTTGCACCCCAAAGCTAGAGGCCGCTGATACCCCACCTCAAGATGTAAGAGACGTGAAGCCAGGAAGTGAGCAGTACGGTGGACAGTCCTGAATCCAAGGTTTGGGAAGGGAGTGTTTAAAAAACAGACATGCTTCCTTAAAAGAAGATTGGTGGAATGGGACTTCTAGGACACTTCACTGCCAGAGCTTTGGGGGCAAGGTGGAAACTTTGGCTTAGGCTCCAACTCACAAAGGGAACTGCACCCTCGGGTCTTGGGGACTTTTTCCTCCACAAGATCCATCTCTTCCAAAGAGGCTTCCCCCTATCAAGACACCAACAGGCTGGAGCTTTCGGGTGCACCGAGGCAACGCTCTCGGAGGGAGCTCCCGGGGAGGGCATGACTGCATGAGTGGCCCCCACACCCACGGCAGGAAGACCCCCTCCTTCCCGGCCCGCTGCGCGCCCGACGCTCCGAGCCCAGTCAGACGCAGAGGGCGGGCGCCTCGCACCCGGGGCCGGCGCACAGCCACGCGGGAGTTGGGACGCGGGACGCCTGAGAGAGGAGGAGAGGGTCTGTCCCCGCTCGCCCGGCCGCCCAAGCCGAAGCCAGGCCCGAGCGCGCGGCCAGGGCAGGGCCAGGGCCCGGGGGGAGCTGAGGCCGTGTCGCGACGGACGGCGGGGTCGCGGAGCGGGAAGTCGGCCGACGGCGCTGAGGGAAGAGGGGAAGGGGTCCGGCCCAGTCGAGCCTGACGCTCTCACCGCAGGAGCTGGCGCCGCCGCTGCGGAGCGTATCGCGACAGGCGAGGAGGGGGAGAGAGGCGAGCGAGCGCCCGCCGCCTTTTTTTTTTTCCTCCTCTTTCCTCGCGCCCCGAGCACGGGCGCTATCGCGATAAGAGGGCGCGAGAGCCGGAAGTGGGGTTGGGTTGTTGATAGAGGAAGTGGGCCCGGGGTTGTTCTAGACGACCGAGTAGGGGATTCGGGGAATCAAAGGAAGGCCCGGCGGCGGCTGCCGACGGCTCCACGGAAGCTGAACGGGCCCGGTCCAAGATGGCGGCGGCGGAGGAGACCTCCCCTCCTCTCTTCTCGTCTCTGGCGCCGGCCCGCCCCCGAGCCCCGAATATAGGTCCGTCATTGCTCCCACAGCACGTCGCTCTGCGCCGTCAGGCGCGCCCCATTGGTTCCTAGCGATGATGAGGCCGACCCCCTCCCTGGAATTGGCTGCTCTCTACAGGGCGCGGCGTTCGATTGGCCTCCCGCTCAGCTTGCTTGGATTGGCTCGGGTTTCTCTTCCCGGCTCCTCCTCCTCTCCTCCTCCCCGCCTCAGAGCATAACACGCCAGCGCGAGGGCCTGGATGTCAATCAGGAGGCCTGTATCGTGCTGATTGGGTGTGTCCACCCCCTTCTCTTAAATCAATTGGCCTAGGGGAGGAGTCAAGGTGAGGGGCGGGAAGTCGTTCGTCAAGTTTGAAGGCAGCTGTAATTGGTTGCGAAGCGTAATCTGCCCTGAACTCATTAGTTGGTCGTGGAAATGGGTAAGGGAAAACGACAGAGGCATGGAGAGTGGGTGATAGAGGCTGCTTACCTAGTGGGAGACAGACAGGTGCTGGGGCGGGAGGGCTGTTAAGCCCGTCATTCTGCCAATCAAATTAGCCGCCAGGCCTAAGGGGAGGAGCTAGACGAAAAGGCCCCTCCCCTCCGTTCTGGTCTCGGTTTGGCCAATAAGGTGCTTAACGGAGGGTGCTGCGGACAGGTGTGATTCTCGGAGCAGCATCCTTCCTTTTTGCCCGTCGTCCGGGCTGCTTTTCTGATCTTCACAGTCATTCCCCAAGTGCCTCTGCTTGGCATTTCTGTAAAACTCAGTGCTTTCTGGGTGTAAGAAGGAAAGGCGGAATCAGGGACATGGCAGAAGTGACTGAGAAACACACAGCATGGAACTGTCGTGTCTCTGGGTGTTTGAGCAGGCTGTGGGACGCTCTCCTGTCAGCTCCGGTTTTTTGGTGTTGCAGAAGCTTTAGAAGAAACTGCGCTTTACTCTATCTCTGTCGCATCTGTAATGGCTACTCATTACAGCTCTCTTAGCTTCTTAGGGAGTAAACTTCCCGGACCACCCTTGCAGAATACTTAAGTGAGCTTCTTTGGTTTAATTTTGTTCGACCCCTGCGGTTTTTATATTCCCTCTGGATCTCAGTGTTTAGCTCTCATAAAGTACTCGGTAGCCCTTTGCTGAATTAGTAGATGAGTAGTCTGAGCAATGACTCGTGTTGAAAACTTCTTGAGCACCAAGTCGTCATGAATTGGGAAGCTAGATCTATCTCTGCCTGTTAGGTGGAAGAAAATAAGATAAATCCAGACTTGAATGGAACGTGCACGTGCATTGCACCCCATCCGAAAGGCATGAAGCAAGAGAGGGAAAAACGACTTATAAACCTGTCTAGAAAAACCAGGGGGAGCCGGGCGGTGGTGGTGCACGCCTTTAATCCCAGCACTTGGGAGGCAGAGGCAGGCGGATCTCTGTGAGTACAAGGTCAGCCTGGTCTACAAAGTGAATCCAGGACAGCCAGGGCCACACAGAGAAACCCTGTCTCAAAAAGCCTAAACAAACAAACAAAAAAAACAAAAAAACTTGTTTTGAAGCAGGGCCTTGACACCACTAGCCAAGCACCCTGCATTGGACTGTATTCTGGCCCTTTAAAAACTTTTATTGTGGGGTCTAAAGAGATAGTTCAGTGGTTAAGAGCACTGGCTGCTCTTCCAGAGGACCTGGGTTCAATTCCTGGCATCCACAGGGCAGCTCACAACTGTCTGTAATTCCAGAATATCCAGCACCCTCACACAGACATTCATGCAGTCAAAGGTACATAAATAAAAATGAATTATTACAAAAAACACACACACAAAAGTGCCTGGCATGGTGGCACATGCCTTTAATCCCAGCACTCAGGGAGGCAGAGGCAGGCGGATCTCTGTGAGTTCAAGGCCAGCCTGGTCTACAGAGTCCAGAACAGCCATGGGATACATAGAGAAACCCTGTCTCAAAACACCTAAAAAAAAAAAAAAAAAAGCCCCACAAAACGTTTGTCTATGTATGGGTGGTTAGCCTCCATGCATGTCTGTGTACCACATGTTTTCCTGGTTCTTAAGCACTGAACCATCTCTTCACCCAACTCCCTCCCCCCATGAAATTTTGTGTATATATACATATGAATGTTTTGTGTGCAGGAACACATGTATGTGCTTGTAAAGGCCAAGTCAACCATAGATCATTTTTTGTTTGTTTTTTGGGGGTTGTTTTGGTTTTTACATAGGCCACTCACCAGAACCATGCCCCAGGGATCCACTCCACCTCCCCAGCATTGGGATGGCAAACAATGCTCCATTCCTGGCCTTTTATATGGGTGCTAGTATTGAACTTGAGTTCTTATGCTGGCTTTGGGGTGGGGGGTTGTTTGTTTAGCCCTGGCTGTCCTCAGACTCACAGAGATCCATCTGATTTTGCCTCCCAAGGTTCCTATGCTTTTATGAAGAACACTTTACCAACAGTTCTGTCTTGCTAGGTCAAACCAGCTTTAAATTTTTCTTTCTTCTTTTTTTTTTTTGGACACAAGCTTTTTCCTACAGCCCAGCTGGCCTTGAACTCACTGTGTAGCCCAAGTAGGTTTGAACTTCCAACCCCTCTGCCTCAAGACTCATAGGTATCTAGGATACACGTTTGTGAGCTGTCTTAGCAATACTGAACCACACTCCAGGACCAGCCCCACGTCTCAGTGAGCCCTCAAGGCACTCTGCCCCAAGTTGAGACTCACATCCTCCTGTTCCATTCCACTCACCACTGGCAACGTCAGGCCAGGACAGCAGGGGTTCTAAAGGAAGTGACAGACAAAGGGCTTTCCCCAGCAGACCCACGGGACTGGGGTCAAGACAGAGTGGGTGCATGAGTGGGGACCAGGAAGTCCAAGGCAGGCCTACCAAAATCACGAGAATGAGAAGCCCTGATCTCACTAGCCAGGTCCAGCTCAGACCCACAGAGATAAGCTCAAGCAGACAAACTGGAGGCCAGCAGCCATCTCCCTCACCTGCACATTCATGACACACCAAAGATGGTTCATCCTGTTCTAGTTTTTCCTTTGGCTGAGCCCCAGTTCAAAGTCAAACTGGGTAGTATGTAAGCTCTTGCTTACCTGAAATCAGTGCCTCCTGGGCAGGGTATCCACCAGCCTCACTCTTGTTGAGGGCTCAGACATGGCCCCCACAGCAAACATAAATTAAAACAACAGGCTTCACCATGAACCCGATGCTGGGAGCTTTCTACACACACTTCTCAGGCCTTCTAGGTGCTTCACAGTGTGGATGTATCTTAGACCAAGAAGGCTTCTAGCCTGAGGGACGATAATCCTGTGAGCCCACAGAGCTTTGTGGTGACCATACTGTTTGGCCATGATGCTGATGTTCTCAGGGTGGGGTGGGGGGTTGAGTGGTGGAGTCAGAGATAGACTTTTCTCTTCTTGTCCAGGACAAGAGCAGAAGAGAGCTGGGTCCATGGTACTTGGACTGGAAGCCCCACAGCTCTGTTTCCTCTGGGTCTTTCATAAATAATCACACCCTCTGGTCAGAGCCTGACACTGTGTATTTAATTGTACTCTTTCTAAACTTCCTTTTTTAGAAAAGGAAGAGATCGACTTGGGAACTGGGCCTAGGACTCTGTCTGTGTGATCTAGAGGTAAGGACAAAAGCTGAGTGTGAGGAAGACCTTTCTGCCCATTTGGGGCAGCAGCAGCATGGGTGCTGGAGGAGCCAGGCTAAAGTTCTTCATCCTTTTCCTTGGATGCTGTGGCCTTGGGCCAAGGACAGAGCATGGCAGGCTGCCTCCACCACAACTTCCTGGCTGGATGTCTGTCACTTCAGAAGCTCCAGTCCTCCATGTCCTTCCAGCAGGTGGCTACATGGGGTGTGGGCCCCTTCAGGTGGACATGGTGCCACTTTTCTCACCCTTGACCTTGAGGAACTCAGCCATACTAGAGAAATACTTCTGGTTGGCCTCCGCCACCTTCTTCTCGGCTGCTTGAGGGTTCACAATCTCCAGACCCTGGGAATAGAAGAGGGTGATAGGTGAGGTAGAGAGGCTCAGGCCTCCCTCTAGTATGGAAACCAGATATATTGGAGTCTGGCAGACATTCCTGTCGACATGGAACTGCTTAAAGTCCCTGGAGTCTCCCTCAGTCTGGGAAATTTTGACCAAGTGGGTCTGGGGGCAGGGCTTGGATATGAGGACTGTTAAATTCCTCCGGTGATACTAAAATCACCACTCCTGTCTGGTTCTGGATGAGGAAACTGAGTCCCAGAGGGACGTGGACAGTCACAGTTTTTCTGCAAATCCCATGCCATCACAGTGATGATAATGCCGGCACCATAGTGAGTATTTCCAATCCTCTTGCTAGGCTTTCCCTGGCCCCATCACCTTTCACTCTTGCTTTTCCCTGGCACCCATGGCCTTCTAATATCTGTGCACTTGACTCATTCATCTGTCCTCTCCAACCCATGACACCCCACACCTCTCCATACCCCCAGAAAAGGCAAAGCTTGTCTCTTCTGTCTCTATGCCTAAAGCCTGGAACACAGTAGGCAGCCGCTCAGTGGGCACTCTCGAAAGCTAGTTCCTATGAATTATGGGACACACTTTCCTACCTGAGGCCATTCTGCTTCACACTGCTCAATGCTAGTCAAGCCTGCCTTGATGTTACCCTGACTACAAGCTATCTCAAAGCGAAGACTGCGAAGCCCCCAGAGTATCTGGGTCTCTCTGGAGCTGATCCTAGGCCCAATTCCAAAGTTGGTCTGAGCTTGTCACTACTGTGAATGCCCACTGTTGGCACTTACTGTATGGTTGAGGGTACCCAAGCTCTTTATATGTTGGGCTGACAAGGCCTCCACAACAAGCCTATCTCTCCCATGCCTAGTGGGAGAGGGTACGGTACCTGGAGTGGAGTGAAGGCCACACTGGAGGCAGTCCCTGAGGAACGGTCACGAATTGTCGACTTCCCGCCATACACCACACTCTGTTTCTGTAAGGTCCGCTGTAGGAAAAGGGGGAGGCTGTGACCCAGGCTTACTGACCTACATGTCTTACTTGCCCCCGTTCCCACAGGCCCAGTCCATACCTGCAGTGTCTTGGAGATCCTGGCCTTGGTGGCCTCATTCACCTGCGTCTGCCGTACACGCCCACTGCCTGACTTGCCCAAGTGGCCAAGGCTGAAGCCCAGGTCTTCTTGATAGGCATCCTCCTCAATCTGGTAAGATGAGAGTGACCTGCTATTAAGAAGCTGGCTAAATTCAGCCAGTCCCCTAGGACAGTCCACTGAGAACCCAGGGAGTCTCCAATCAGCAAGTCTCATGGGCAGCCGTTCCTACCCAGCCTGAGGATTGACTGCACTAAGTGACCGTGGAAGAGCCCAGCCTAACTCAGCTTGGCAGAGTGGGGAACCTTATGAAGAACTGGTTCCTGACCTGAGTGGTCTTTCCCCCTATGTTCAGATTAGGTTGCCAAGAACTGGGATGAGCTGCACGACTGAGGGGGTGCCTACATGGACTCTCTCAGGACCACCGGGATGGTGGTCAGATACAGGTACTGCCTGGGGAGCTGGGTGGGAGAGCAGCCAGCTCAGAGCTCTAGGATTACAGAGGAGGGATGGCAGAAGGATTGCAGAAAGATGCTTCAAGGTCCCACTGGTACTGTGGAGCAAGACTGACCTCTCCAAAGCTCATGCGGTTGGCCTGCTTCCGGATCTCTGTCAGCCCTAGCCGTTCCTTCATCTTGCGATACCTAGGAGAAGCGGGTGTCAACAGGATATAAGGAGTTGGCTGGGAGGATGCCAGCCTCCCTTCCCCACTTCCAAACTTCTAGCCCCACCAGAACTCATTACCTTCGGCCCCCTCGCTTCTTCCGCTGCCCATCAAGGGGTGCAGGTAGTGGCTTCACCTGCTTCACGGGTGGTGGTTCCTGCCACTTGTCAAACTTGCGCTCAATCTCATCCTTTAGTTCGTAGCCCACCTGACAGGGAGTTGAGGAGCTGTGGCCAGCCATGCAGACTGTCCCCTCAGCCGCACGTCTATGCATCATCAACCCAGCAAGTGTTATCAGTCCACTTGGCAGTTTGCCTTCCCCAAGACATGTTCTTTCTTCTTGGGTCAGGGATGGTGTCCTGTGGCTTCTCAGTGCCTGGTGCCCCATGAACTTGTAGCTCAGGCTCAGCCCTTATACACCCGAGCTTTGCGCCCCTGGATAACTGCCTCCGTCTGAATCTTCTGAACATAAATGGGCCAGGCAGAACCCCTGTGTTCCCCAGTGGGCGGACAGCACATCATCTCACTATCTCACTTCCACCGCAGATCCCCCTGGCCTCTCAGCACAGATCCAACTGGCTTGCTCTTCCTGCCTTCACAGCAGCCAGAGGCCCCAGAAGCTGCACATTATCTGCTCCTGGGCGCACCAGGCTTTTCTCCCAAGCTCTACCTCAGATTCTTCACACTCACTACTCTCTGTTTGGAACACTCTTCCCTGGATAGCAGAAGTGTCCACATGACCGACTATAACTTCACTCAGGGCCATATTAAAACTTCCTCAAAGGTCTTCTTCACGTCCTGGCTGAGTCAGAATCTAGACTTCCTCATCCCACAGTCCCTTACTGTCCCTGGTATTCATGAGACACTACTGGACCCACTATAGACTTCTCCAGCCTGCTGCCTAGTTGTTTTGGACCCAGCCACAACACAAATGCACTGTGACACACTAATCTTCAGTCCCGGCTACCAGGGATGCTGGGACAGGATGACCAATCTCCTTCAAGGATTTCCTGGACTAGATAAGACCTGTCTCAAAAAGGGGTGTGGTTGAGGGGTGAGCTGAGGATGTAGCTCAGTGGTAGATCACTTGTCTAGTAAGTGTAGAGTCCTAGGTTCAATCCCAGTACCAACAAACAAAAGCCATGGAGGCAGGCATCTGACATCCATGTAATTTCCTGCTGTACTGCCTTGTTGAGATGGTGGTAAAAGGTACAAAGAGAGACTGAACCCCTGACCTGGGCTGTAATGGAGTTTCTAGCAGGGTAACGCACGCCTCAGAGGCTCAGCACTTCTTAAGCCCACCCAGGAAACTAGAAGGTACCACTGGAATCACATCCCTGCTAGCCAAGGACAGGTCCTGTGGTGGGCAACACTGATCTCCAACACAGGGGTCTAATGTGGCGTCAGGTCCTGTCTCTAGAGTCTACAGCTGTACTTCACACAGCAGAGGACCTTCGCAGGTGTTAACAACTCGGATGTGACAGAGCCCTGCACTGTCAGTGTGAGCTCAATATCCCACAAGGGGCCAGACCAGCAGGGTCAAAGAGGCTGGGGGTGTGCCTTGGCTGCTGGCCTCTGGTGCTGACAGGGGCAGGAATGTTTCTTCCCAGAAGCCCACAATGGGAACAGCCCCACTAGCACCCTGATGTCAGTCCCTTGAGATTGTGTGTGTGTGTGTGTGTGTGTGTGTGTGTGTGTGTGTGCGCGCGCGCGTGTGCATGCGCAAGGCCAGAGATTGATATCATGTGGCTTCTACATTCCTTACCTTATTTCTTTGTTTGTTTGTTTTGTTTTGCTTTGTTTTGTTTTTTTCAAGACAGGGCTTCTCTGTGTAATAGTTCTGGCTGTCCTGGACTCACTCTGTAGACCAGGTTGGCCTTGAACTCAGAGATCCGCCTACCTCTGCATCCTGAGTGCTGGAATTAAAGGCGTGCGCCACCACTGCCTGGCACCTTATTTCTTTATTTTCTTACTTTTAAAATTTTTTCTAGCTGGGCGGTGGTGGCGCACGCCTTTAATCCCAGCACTTGGGAGGCAGAGACAGGCGGATCTTTGCGAGTTCGAGGCCAGCCTGGTCTACAAAGCGAGTCCAGGACAGTCAGAGCTGTTAAACAGAGAAACCCTGTCTCGAAAAACCAAAAAAAAAAAATTTTCTGAGACAGGATTTCTCCAGGTAGCCTTGGCTGTCCTGGAACTTGCTCGGTAGACCAGGCTAGCCTCGAACTCACAGATCCTCCTGTCTCTGCATCCCCAGTGCTGGGATTAAAGGCGTGCGCCACTGAATCTAGAGCTTGCCGATTTGGTTGACAAGCCCACAAGCTCCAGACAGCCTGGGGTCACATGAAGCATGTACTACCGTGCCTGTTTTTTCACATGAGTATTGGAAATGAAACTCAAGTCCTCACGCTTGCATGTGAGAACTTAACTGACTGAGCCACATCTCCAGCCCTGTGGTTTTGGTTTTTTTTTCCCCCAAAGACAGGATCTTACTATGCAGCCCAATCTAGCCTGAAACTCACTACATAGCCCAGGTTGCCTCAAACTGGTGCTCTTCCTGCCTCTGCCTCCCAAGTACTGACATTAAAGATATGAGCTACGAGAGATTTGTTCCAGCTGCTCTATGCAGCTGCTGATGCACAGAGATGAGAAGGTGATAACCTCAGTCGGGGTTGCAGACACACACATCCATCTGCTAGTCCAGAGAGCTCTCTGAAGTAGTCTCTTCCCATGAAAAGACCCCAAGCCCCAAGGACAGATGTCTGTCTTCTCACCTTTCCTTCTGTGCTCTCATGGAAGCTGTCCACACGTGCTGCCAGTGTACACTTGGCAGCTACCAGCCGGGCTGCCTTCCGCCGGAGGTCCTAAAACAATGGAAAGGGGAGAGGAAACTGAACCTCTAGAGCCAAAGGTAACACCCACCACAAGTCACGTCTCATCAAGGGTCAGCTGCACCCCAGGTTCTGGGAGGTAGGCCTCACACCTGTGGACTCATCCATCCTCCAGGTGCCTGAGGGCTATTGTCAGACACGCCAGAGAAGGCATGGGGGCTGGGGCAGGGGACAAGGTAGAGGCTCACCGGGGGCAGAGACTGCACAATGTCACTGTGGTAGATGTAGCCAGTGTGGGGCAGCACCGAGGTGGAGGAGAAGCCTGAGAGTGTCTTGCGCTGCGCTCCCAGCAGCATGATGTTGCAGGCCGGCATCTTGGAGAGGTTGGTCAGGCCTCCAGCCACACCTGCAACGAGAGATGGGGTCAGAAGAACACAGGGCTCACATCCAGGAGCGCATGTGTACCTCTGTGGTTTGAGTGAGAATGTCCCCCATGGGCTCAAATACTTGAATGCTTAGTCTCAGGGAACTGAAACTCCTTGATAGATTTGAAGGATTAGGAGGCATGGCCTTGTTGGAAGAAGGGTGTCACTGGGGCTTTTGAGATTTCAAAAGCCCACGCCAGGTCCAATCTCTCTGAGCTTGTGGATCAGGACAGTGCTCAGCTACATCTCCAGCACCACACCTGCCTGCTACCATGATAATAATGGTATAAGCCTCTAAAAGAGTAAGCAAGGGCTGGAGAGACGGCTCAGAGGTTAACAGCACTGGCTGCTCTTCCAGAGGTCCTGGGTTCAATTCTTGGCAACCACGTGGTGGCTCATAACCATCTGTAATGAGACCTGGTGCCTTCTTCTGACCTGCAGGCACACACACAGGCAGAACATTGTATACATAATAAATAAATAAATCTTAAAGCAATCCTTCTGCCTCAGCCTTCCAAATACTGGGATTACTGGTATAAGCCACTGCATCTAGCAAGACATAGGATCTTAGTTTTTGTTTTTTGGAGGGGTGGGGGATACTTTATTTTATTATTATTTTATGTGTGAGTAGGGTGTGTGCATGGAGATCAGAAGACACTTATGGGACTCAGCTCTCTCCTCTTTGTGTGAGTTTGGGGGATCACAGTGAGGTTGTCAGGCTTGGGTGGCCAAGTACTTTTGCCTGCTGGTCCATCTCTCTGGCCCAGGACACAGACTCTTCAAGGAGATGGCTAAGGTCACATGGACCCTGATTCTATTTGACTCGCATTCTTGTAAGAAAAGGAGAAAAGGGCACAGACACAGTGGCGGGCTGCATGAAGACACAGAGGACATATGGTTTGAGCCAAGCAGAGGCCTCAGGAGAGGTCTGCCAGCACCTTGGTCTCAGACTTGCCAGCACTGAAACAGCAGCCTCAGGAGTGTACACATCCTGGCCTGTGGGACTCAAGACTGAAGCTGAGCGAGCAAAGATGGTGGCTTTCCCACATTCCCTTGAGAGCATCTCTCCCCAAGGAAGGGAAGGACTCTGGCTACAGGAGTTTCTGGGAGGAGGAGCACAGTACATGGCAGGATTTGGTGCCCCATCTAGTAGGAAAACCTGCGGATCAGAGAGCATTTTAGTATGCTGTGGCTGCCCTGGGGTCCAAAATGGACCTGCTGGCAGGAAGAGACTGAGCTGCCATCTGTGCAACCTGCTTGAGCCAGCTCAACCTACAAGGGTTGCTTTCCTCCATTGTGTGTATGTGCCAAGCTGGCTGACCTCAGACTTCAAACCCCACTTCCGAGGGAACGTAACCTATCAGCAGACCCAGCAGGGACCTCACCCATGATCTTGGCAGCTGTGGACGCTCCAATGATGATGGACAAGTTGGGTGCGATGAAGGACATGCGGGACTCCACATACTCATAGATGCGGTGCTTGGAGGCACTCAGCTCCAGCGCCATGTCACAGGCCTCCTCCAGCCGCTCAAGCTCCTCCTCCGACAGCTGCTGCCTGGATGTGAGGCAGGCGAGGGATGGGGGCAGACCCTACCTGTGCTGGGGACGTTTGTAACTGGGGTTCAGCCCCACCCACCCTCTCAGCTGTGAATGCTCTGGGGCTACTCCAAATTCTTTTTTTTGAGACAAGGTTTCTCTTTGTAACAGCCCTGGCTGTCCTAGACTCACTTTGTAGAGCAGGCTGGCCTTGAACTCACACAGATCCACCTGCCTCTGTCTCCTTGAGTGCTGGGATTAAAGTCGTGCACCACCACGCCTAGCTAGTCATCTCAAAATCTATCAGCCTAGGGGCCATAGTTGTTAGCCAGCACCACCCTGACCATGACTCCCACTCTGCCTTTGCTGGTCTCTGCTGTTAGTTGTTCTATGGTAGGCTCACAGCACCTAACCATAGAGCATACATACCCCTGGGTGGTGGAGGCGGTAACGCTGACAACCATGATGGTAGCATTGGTCAGGATCTGCTGGAGGTTCTCGTTGTTCTTGCACTTATCTAGGCTATTGCCCAGCTCCTAGGGTGGGAAGGGGAGAGAGAAAAGTAATCCCAGAAGACACTAGAGGCTCTTCTGCTCCAACACCAACACAGGCCTCCCCTGGAGGAAGCTGGGAAAGCTGAGGACCATGTACTGGAGAGCTCTCTTGCCTTTTACAGTTTTACAACTTCATTGCCTGATGTTTCTGTGCTGCTTGCTCCGTTCTGCTAACCCAGAAGTGGATCCTGGGCCTCCAAGGAGGACATGCTGCACTAACAAGGCCTTCAAGAGCACACCCCCTTCTAGAGACAGACTTCCTCTGCCACCACCCTGACCTCTTGGACAGAGGCGGACCCCTGCTCTTTCACCTCCACCTGCTCCCGTCACTTCTCCCAGAGGAGCCAAAACCTTCCATGTCTAGTGTCCTGACCTTTCTGACCTCTCCAATCTCCCCTCGCTGCCCAGTCTCACTTCCTCCTTGCTTGTTCCTACTCAGGGTCTTAAGCTCTTATTCAGTTGTGGCCTCTGCCCAAGCCAGCCTTCAGATGCCAGTTCAAAGGACACCGGCTCCAACTATGACCAGAGGCAAGGGCCAGGTCAGTGGTGACCCTCCCACAAAAGCAAGGGGAGGAGAGAAGCAAGAGCTGTGTGTGAGACATCCTTTCTAGTATCTGTCCCTCCGCAGTGACCCCCAAACCTGACTCTCCATCATTTCTACACCCGAGCGAGACTTGATGGCCTAGTGGCCCCCATTGTCCCAGCCAGACTTCTCTCCACTCACCTTGACTGTACGGATGTAATCCAGAGCGTTGGGGACCAGGGATTCTAGCTCGGGGAATCTCTTCGAATACTTATCCCGGATGAACTTATGGATAATGTCTAAATGGGACAAGGAGGGCAGGTGTCTACTGACGGGGAGGCAGACCCTGCAGCTGTCCCCAACACTCGCTTCCACCTCGCTAGTAAACGACCCCAAGTCAGGGACTGGTGCAAGGATGCCAGCACCAACTCTGCATTTCCTAGTTGTCCCCAGTGCTATGTGCAGGTGGGAGCCTGTTCTACAAAGGTCTACAAGGTATGAACTGACATGGCATTTTCAACTTCCAGACCATGGCCTTAAGGAAACAACCATGCCTTATCTCCCCTCAACATTTGCTGGTAGGGACGTGGAGGTGAGGCAGTGACCCTGCAGCAAGAGACAGGTGGCAGCGCCTGGCTGCTGCAGGGGGTGGAAGGTGATTGCAGACATGCTCTGATTACTCAGACTTCTATGAAGGAGGAGAATGCAGCTTCTCTTTATGTAAATTAGTCTGCTCCAGAAGGTGAACCGGCTCAGAGCAGTATTTGTGCCCAAGAAAGGCAAGCAAAAGAAGTCCAGGTTCATGCATGTCCTGAGTGACAAGCACAGACAAGGTGTCTCCAGGCCTTCCCATTACTCACTCAGCTCGTTCTCTATCTCCACAGTCAAGTTGTTGGCATCCACAATGACTCGGTACTCAGGGGCTGCCTCCACTGGTCCCATCACTACAAAGGAGGAAGAGTATGGATAGGGGAAAGGAACACACCTTGAGTCACACAGCTGGGGATTAGGGCTGAGTCTGGATGGAATCCGAAAGGAGAGGCTGTGGGGCTAAGTAAGGGGCTGAAGCATGCACTAGGGGCTTGCAATCCTCCCCAGGATCCTTATTCCTGTCCCTCATCTTTCTCCTACGGTCCATCCTCTGAGCCAGTCTGGTCTCGATCTCATCTTGCTCTAAAACTAAACCCTCCTATAGCTCTCCTGGATACTAACAAGCAAGATCCTCAAAGCAGCACACAGATGGAGGCCCAGCAAGGACAAGTATTAGGTCCATGCTCCCCACACCTGCAATCTTGGTGCACAGAGCATGGGAGTCACTCCGGTGAGATCCCCTGACTTATCAGCCCATGGCATATCCTTTCTGCTTTCCTGTCTCATCCTCTCAGTCACTGGGCACCCAAGGCTACTGCACTCCTCCTGGCCTTCACATGTACTGTCCTATCTCCCTGGCATGCTCCCTCAAGTTTATTTCTAGAAACCCCACTTTATGCATAGACAATTATATTGGCATTGAATAATATGACCTCAAATGTCCCTTTAAGTCATAAAACTTGGAGGGCAGTAAAGACACTTCCCTGCCCCTTTAGAAGGGTGAGATGTCTTTTCCGGTGAATTGGGCCAGCTCAGCTGGAGATGCTTTGTGTCTACTTAGATAATAATATCCCAATAGATAAGAAACCTGATACAAGAAGCTCTGACTTATCAGACCTGATATTGGGAAATGTCCCTTTCTGTGACTTTCCTTGTGTTTATGGAGCAAGAAGTTCCTCATCCTGACACTTGGAATCCTGTAGAAGCTGTTATCTCTCTAAGACTCCTGGCACTTACAGTGACTTGGGACAGAGTCCTTCACCAGAGTTAACACAAGTAATCAAATTCCAACTGAGGTGGCACTTATTCCCTGACCCAATGCAGGGACATCAGTCCCTTCTGCGAGGACTATAAACTGGGCACGGTTGTTTCTGCCTATAAACCTCATATAACTCAGAGGCTGAAAAAGGATAGTTGTTGGGAGTTCAAGGCCACTGTAGGCTACCTACTGACTTCTAGGCAAGTCTGAGCTACAGAGTAAGACCTTGTCTCCATATTTAAAACCATATGTACATACATATGGTCTGTGTATGTGGAAAAATCCTTATAGTTCAGAGAACCCAGAGAGAGATCCTCTCACAACTAGAAAACACGTAGGGCTTAACCATCCATTTTACAGTGCGATATGCATATTTTTTCTTTCTGTTTTGTTTGTTTGTTTTGTTTTTCAAGACAGGGTTTCTCTGTGTAACAGCCCTGGCTATCCTGGACTTGCTTTGTAGAGCAGGCTGGCCTTAGTCTACAGAGATCCACCTGCCTCTGCCTCCCAAGTGCTGGGATTAAAGGTGTGCGCCACCACGGCCTGGCGCATTCCATTCTCACTTGCTTTTAAAAAATTTTATGTGTGTGTGGATAATCTATGTGTAAGGCCTGTGGAGGTGAAGAAGGTGTCAGATCCCCAAGAACTAGAGTTACAGATTGTTATGAGCTATGTGGATGCTGAGAACCAAACCCAAGCCCTCTGGAAGAGCACCAAATACTCTTAACCATTTCTCCAACTCCATGTATGTATATATTTTTCAGACAGGGTTTTACCCAGGCTGCCCTGACCTCACTGTGTGGCCCAGGCTGGACTTGAATTCATTCATGCATCTCCTGCCTCAGCCTCCCAAGTGGTGAGATTATAAGCACACTTCAACACGCCTGGGTACAAGGCAGTATGTTTTCAGAGGGTCACTAACTGAGATGGAAAAGGAAGTGAGCGATATGGGGAAGGCTGAGGAGGGAGAGACATTCGGCTGTCAAAACTACAGGCAGCAAAAAAGCCATGGGGTCAGGAAAGTGGGGGCAAGGAGGCACCTTCTGAGGCTTTGGCTTGCTTGCTGATGTATTCTTCAATCTTCATCATGATCTCAGCAAACTGATGGGCAAGGACAGCATAGTCAGAAACCAGGACGCTCAGGAAGAAGAACTGCTGTTCCTACCCCTCCCAGGAACATTCATGTATAGGGTACCACCTCACCATCTTGCTATCCCATAGCTTGGCAATGCTCTTGACTGAATCCCCAGAAAGATCCAGCTGTGTCTCCTCCTGTACATCCTCAATTGCTGGCTCCTCCTCTTCTTCCCCATAGCTTCCTCCTTCCTCCTCTTCTGCTGCCTCCTCAAGGTCAGCCAAGAGCTCATCTGCCAGAGACATCCCAAGCCCTACAGGAACGAGAGAATGGGGTTCCTTAATACTGCACCTTGCCCCTGTCCCTTCTAGTACCAGAAGGAACACCTCTTTCCCAATCCCCCGAAGTTTCTTCTTCATCGGCTCCTGTAACAGCATGCAGGCTCCACAGTTTGCTTTGTTCAGGAGGATGTCTCCAGTTCCTACCCACACAGAACACAGCACACCCCTCCAGGTACCACCTGACCTGGCAACTTTTCTCCACACCTCTGGGTCTTTGAGCAACCATTTCCCTTTGACTAACCTGGCTCTTTCCCTCCCCCTGCCTTCAGCTCTCACATTCCACTTGTTTGGCCCACATGCCCCATTTCAGCCTAAAGTAAATTATGTTGTGATCCACGTACGTCCTGAATACTGGCTCTAAGGCGCTTCATACGGTTATGATCACTGAGGTCATGATTTTAGTCAGTCACTATACTTTCTCCTCCAGATCCACTAGCCTGGCTTCCCTCCTTCCCTTCTTCTCCATCACACTCACCTCTTGGATCCTCTCACGTTCGTTTCTAAGAAATCCGCTTCCCTAGAGTTGTAGGAGCTGTTTAATGACGTTTTATTCGGCGCCGAGAAATATTTATTTTGATTGGCCGCTTTCGCGACATTTCCGGCAGCGTTGGTACAACAACTTTATTAGCATCTGCCTCGAGAGACGGCGACAGGGACAGCTGGCGAGTGGGGCTCGGCGATCTCCTACGACGCCGTGGATTGAGCCTGTGAAGCGGAGAATCGCTTTGGCTCAATCCACGGCGACGAGACGGGAATAAATGCGGTGACAGCGTAGACGATCGGTAGAGGCGCTAGAGTATAAACCAGGGGCTTCCAGCCGCTACTTGGAGTCGGGTGCAAAAGAAGGCGGGGGTAGGAAACTATAATTCCCAGAAGGCACTAAGGCTGCCTTTGTCCCAAGGCCTGATGGGACAAGTAGTTTTCCGCACAGCTCCACCTCTCTAAGGCTTGAAGTGTCTCCTGACCAGAGAAATGGAGCTGGAACAGAGAGAGGGGTGAGTAGATAAGTTTTGTGTAAACGCGGAATCCGAAAACACGGCTGCGTGATGTACAACGATAAGCCGTAGTGATCTCAGGGATGGTGGGGATTGTAGTTCGTGCAGTTGCTTTCTTTTAGACTCTTTTTGGGGGGTACTGGTGTGGGGGGGGGGGCTCTATTGGACCATCCTAGGGAAGAAGACTGGAAATGTGTATGTCCTCATAGATCTGAGAGCAAGGGGATTGGAATGTGGGATCCAAGGTTTGAGGGAAGAGGCTAGGGTCTGATTCCTGGGTGTTAGGGAGGATTGGGGCCTGGACCCCTGGGAATGAAGGAGGAGGGCTAGGGTTTGTGCTCCTTGCTGTTAGGGAGGAGGGCTGGGGCCTGGACCCGAGTGTCTGAGGAGGGACTGGAGAGCCCGAATGCAGGGTTTCTGAAACCTCTTGGCCCTACAGGACCATGGCAGCCGTGGGCTTTGAAGAGTTCTCAGCTCCACCAGGCTCAGAGCTGGCTCTGCCTCCCCTGTTTGGCGGCCACATCCTAGAAAGTGAGCTAGAGACAGAAGTGGAGTTTGTATCCGGTGGTCTGGGTGGTTCAGGACTCCGGGAGCGGGATGAAGAGGAAGAGGCAGCCCGGGGTCGCAGGCGTCGCCAACGGGAACTAAATCGAAGAAAGTACCAGGCACTGGGTCGGCGCTGCCGGGAGATCGAGCAGGTAGGTGAGTGTGGATTCTCATTTGGGGATCTAAACTGCCTCCTCCTCCTAGTTTCTTTCTTTTTCCATTTTCTCTTGTACTTAAACAAATGAACAGATCCATGTGGGTCTAATTCTGTGCCAGGCACCCTGAGTGTTTCCCAAACATCTGTATTCGTTACTTTTCTTGTTGTGACAAAAGCAACTTGAGAAGGTTGGCCTAGAGTTTGAGGATACGTGGTGGCAGAGAAGGGCATGGTTTCAAGCGTGTGAGACAGTCGGTCATGCTGTATCCATAAGCAGGAAGCAGAGAGAGAGAGATGAACAGTGGTGCTGGGCTTGACTTAATCTTATTCAGCTCCAGATCCCAGTGCGTGGAATGGTGCTGCCCACATTCACAGTGGACCTTCCTACCTCAGTTAAACCAATGTAGAAACTCCTGCAGACACGCATAGAGTCTTGTGTCTTGAATGATTTTTTTATATGTTGTCAAGTTGAAAAACCAACAATGAGCATCCAAGCATCAGACACCTGCCCTGCCTGCTGTCGTGCCACAGGTGATTCTCACCTATTTCACTAATCAGAACCAGCTAGATCCCCTCCCCTCACCCAAGGCACCCCCAGGCTCACTCTGCTTCTTACACCTCCCTGGGGTTCTTAAGTTCACCAACTTGGTAAGAGTGAGGAAGGAGCAGTGGGAAGAATGTAGGTCTCAGTAAGGCAAGAACACCAAGGAAGAAGTTTGAAATTTTTGGATAAATGGGAGCTGGCAAGGGGTTTGAAACCAGCACACACTTGGGGTTGGAAGTGGGGGGTGGGGCCCACCACACCTGCAGTGGGACAGAGGCAGGTCTGAATTCTTGAAAGACTCTGCAGATAATGGTGTGCAGTGTGCTGTGGCTGCAGTAACAAAGTATCACAAACAGATAGGTGAGCAAGATATTCCCTCCCTGACAGTTTTGGAGACATGGTCCAGGTGTCAACAGGGCTTCTGAGGACTGAGGGAGAAGCAGCCTGGGCTTCTTTCCTGGTTTTGGCAGTTGCCAGAAGTTTTTGGTATGCAGAAGTCTCACCCCATTTGTTTGTTTGTTTGTTTGTTTTTTCGAGACAGGGTTTCTCTGTGGAAGAGCCCTCCTGGACTCACTTTGTAGACCTCAAACTCTGGCCTCAAACTCAGAGATCTGCCTCCCGAGTGCTGGGATTAAAGGTGTGCGCCACCACGCCTGACTTTCACCCCATTTCTTAACCACTGAGCCCTCTCTCCAGCTCCTTTTACCCCATTTCTTATCTTTATCTACTCATAGCTTCTCTGTGGGGGGTCAGTGCCTCAGTTTCTCCATTTTATAAGCACAGTAGTCTGGTGAGGCTCCGCTCCAGTGACCTCTGTTGAACCTGTGTGCTTCTGAGATCATCCTGTTTTCAAAATACTCCCCTTCTGGGTTAGGATCCCAGCAAACCTGTAACAATGGTGTGTGCAAGTCCTAGAAGGGGAGAAGCTGGGGACAAGGAGATTGGGAAGGGATTCCAAGCACTGTTTAGCAGGTGGGTACAAAATGTGAATGGGCACCAACAGAGTGTAGAAAGGGGCATTGGATCTTTTGGAGCTGGAGTTACAGAAGTTTGTGAGCTACGAGGTGTGGATGCTGCCTTAAGTTGTCTTGGAGCATATCTTTTTTTTTTTTTTAAAGGATTATTTATTCATTATGTATACAGTGTTCTGTCTACATGTATGCCTCCAGGCCAGAAGAGGGCACCAGATCTCATTATAGATGGTTATGAGCCACCATGTGGTTGCTGGGAATTGAACTGAGGACCTCTGGAAGAGCAGCCAGTGTTCTTATCCCCTGAGCCATCTCTCCAGCCCTTTAATCCAAGCACTCAGGAGGCAGAAGCAGGTGGATCTCTGTGAGCTTGAGGCCAGCCTGGTCTACAAATCGAGTCCAGGCCAGCCAGGGCTATTACAAAAAGAAACACTGTCTCAAAAACAAAAACAAGCCGGGCGGTGGTGGCACACGCCTTTAATCCCAGCACTCAGGAGGCAGAGGCAGGTGGATCTCTGTGAGTTCGAGGCCAGCCTGGTCTACAAAGTGAGTCCAGGACAGCCAGAGCGGTTATACAAAGAAACCCTGTCTTGAAAAATCAAACAAACAAACAAACCAAAACAAACAAAAAACCAAAGGAAAAGAGTTCCTTCTCCACGCTGTCTCAAAACAAACAAAAACCCTCAAACTGAATGTCTCTCCCTTCTACTTCCTGTGTTCTCTCTATCCATCCTCCTGATTTCCTCTTACTCTCTATGGTTTTTTTCCTTTGCTCACTTCCTGTCAACTGGTTGCGTGCTCCGTCTCTTGACCTATGGTTAACTTAACATTTAACACTGTTTACAATATTCAAGCAGGAAGTTCTTGGATTATTGGTGTGTGCTGGGGCTGAGCCACACTACAACTAAGAACAGGTTTTTCCAACCAATCACGGGGTTCCCAGTGTGATCAAATATCCTACAATAAGCCTGGTCTACAGAGTGAGTTCCAGGACAGCCAGGGCTCACAGAGAAACCCTGTCTTGAAAAACCAAAAAAAAAAAAAAAAAAAAAAAAGAAAGAAAAGAAAAAAGAGCCGGGCGGTGGTGGCGCACGCCTTTAATCCCAGCACTTGGGAGGCAGAGGCAGGCGGATCTCTGTGAGTTCGAGGCCAGCCTGGTCTACAAAGTGAGTCCAGGACAGCCAGAGCTACACAGAGAAACCCTGTCTCGAAAAAAACCAAAAAAAAAAAAGAAAAAAGAGAGTTTATTTTGGCTTAGGGTTCAAGTCCATAGTGATGGAGCAGAGCCATCAGGAACCTGAGAGGTCACATCTGGAAGAGCAAGCATGAAGCAGAGAAACAGCACTGGGAATGGTGTGAGGTTTTTGAAACATCAGAGCCTGTCCCCAGCGACATACTTCCTTCAGTACAGCCTCACCTCCTAGACCTCCCCAAATAATACCAACAACTGGGAAATAAGTATTCAAGTGCCAGAGCCTTTGAGGACATCGCTTGTGTAAACCATTGCCATCTCTGCCTTCCTGCAGGTGAATGAACGGGTCTTGAACAGGCTTCATCAGGTGCAGAGGATAACTCGGAGACTCCAGCAGGAGCGCAGGTACCATTCTGCATGCTCTGTGGACCCAACACCTCTGCTCCCACACACCTCTACCTGCTTTCACCTTTTATGGCATCTCTCGTCTTCCTAGCCTCCACAAGGCACAAGGACAAAGCTGAAGATCAGGGCCCAGGATGAACTAAATGGAGAAGTGGAATTGGGCGTTGGAGGAAAGAGCTGGGACTGGGGTATAGGGTAGGACAGAGTGTGCTCGCTGTAAGCAGGCAGCAGGAAGGAAGCCACACGGAGCCTACTTGCCGTGCCTCTGAGCTGCATCCTCCAAAACTAAGGGCAGCAGCTGCATCGGGAAGCTGAATCAAGGGTTGAGCTAGTGTTCACTGTGACACACTCAGGTCAGTGCCTCCTGCAGGTCACTGGTGTCACAGTCGGCTGTGAGCTCTGCAGCCGGCTGCCCACTTGCCACGTGTCCCGCTGACACAGGAACACTCAGAGTTCGTGAGGCCAAATCCACCTAGCTCTTTCCGCCTCCGGTCCACAGCTTGGCACACTGACAGCTCTTCCCACAGTGGGGCCTCCCTTAGAACACTTTCCTGGTGTCTTGGTCCTCATAGGCTGTTCCCTCCCAGCTGTCTTCACG
Organism: Lophiomys imhausi; assembly: GCA_907164525.1. Taxonomy (NCBI): domain Eukaryota; kingdom Metazoa; phylum Chordata; class Mammalia; order Rodentia; family Muridae; genus Lophiomys; species Lophiomys imhausi. Next base: position 6,354,497 of record CAJQZJ010032290.1, read on the forward strand.
CTCCCAGATCCCCACCCAGTAGTGATTTCCCTAGGATTCATTGTCAGGTATGGAAGCTGCTAGCTACAGACTGCTAATTTTGCCTATATTTGATAAATTAAAAATCAAATTTGCTGGCCAGGCATGGTGACACATGCCTTTAATGCCAGCACTCAGGAGGCAGAGGCAGGTGGATCTCTGCGAGTTCGAGGCCAGCCTGGTCTACAGAGTGAATTAGCCACCACCGCCTGGCTGAGTGCTTACTGTTCTTGCAGAGGACCCAGGTTCAATTTCCACCACCCACATGGCAGCTCACAACTGTCTGTACATCTGTCTGTCTAGGGGATCTGATTCCCTCTTCTGGCCTTTGTGGTCGTCAGGCATGTACATGGTACACATATATACAGGAAAATATCTATACACATAAAAATAAATCAAATTTAAATTTTATAAAAAGGACTGGGGATGTAGTTCATTCAGGAGTAAAAACATGCTTGCCTAGAATCCTCCATTGAGGACTGGGCATGTGGGCCAGCAGTAGAGCATTTGTCTAGCATCTGCAAGGCCCTGAGTTCAATCTCTGTCCTTTTAGAAGAATCTACTTTAATTGTTTGGGTGCTTGGCCTGCCTGGGTGCCTGTGCACCAGGTGTGTGAAGGGTGCCAGAAGAGGGTGTTGGCTCTCCTGCCTTACAGAGGGTTGTGAGCTGCCATTTGGGCGCCAGGACTCAGCTGTGCCATCTCTCTAGCCCCTGGGTTCAATCTCTAGTACTATGAAAGGTAACAGCGTGTGGCTGGAGAGGCGACTTGGTGGTTAAGAGCCCTTGATGCTCTTCCAGAGGACCTGAGTTTAGTTCCCAGCACCCACATCAGGCAGCTCACAGCTTCCAGAGGATCTGCCATCTTCTGGCCTCCCTAGGCAGAAGTGTACATGACATAGACATGGTACACACATACACACACACACACACACACACACACACACACACACATACACACACACACACATACACACACATACACACACACATACACACACACATACACACACATACACACACACATACACACACACATATACACACATACACACACACATACACACACACACATACACACACATAAATCTTTTTTTCAAGACAGGGTTTCTCTGTGTAGCCCTGGCTGTCCTGGTCTCTCTCTGTAGACCAGGCTGGCCTTGAACTCACAGAGATCCACCTGCCTCTGCCTCCCCAGTGCTGGGATTAAAGGCGTGCGCCACGACCCCCTGCTTAAATAAACTTTTTAAAATGCCATTTCTTGAGTTGTACTGACCACATTACATGTCCTTAGCAGGCACAGGGTTGAATAATTGAATTAAAAGTCACCTTTACCATGTGCCAAAGGTGGCCTTGTCTGCTCTGATTGGTTGACAGCATGGGTCCCATACCTTTCTCTCCTTACAAAGCTGTGTGGCATAAGGAAGAGGGGGTCGAGTGCGGATGAGTATGCATGCCTGGTGCACATGTAAAGGTCAGGGGACAGCTTTTGAAAGTCTGTTCTCTCCCTGCACTGTGAGTTCTGAAGAACAAACTTGGATTGTCAGGCTTACATGACAACCACTTGTATTCTCTGAGACATTTTGTTACCGTTTTTATCCCTGAATTTGAGATCTTTCTCTTCCTCCAGAGTGCTAGGATTATAGGGATGTGCCACTGTGTCTAATTTTATGTGGTACTGGGGATTAAACCAAGGTTCCCTGCAAGCTAGACAAATCCTCCACTAACTGAGGCACATCCCTAGTTTTTGTTGTTGTTAAGACTTTATTATTATTAATATTATTGTTGTTGTTATTGTTAGGGTTTTTTTTTCTTTTTTGGTTTTTTGAGACAGGGTCTCTCTGTGTATCCTTGGCTGTCCTGGACTCACTCTGTAGACCAGGTTGGCCTTGAACTCACAGAGATCTCCCTGCCTCTGCCTCCCAAGTGATGGGATTAAAGGCTTCTGCCACCATGCCCAGCCTAAGACTTTATTTTTTATTTATGTGTCTGAGTCCACATGTGACAGCCAAGGCTATTACATAGAGAAACCCTGTCTCAAAAAAAGTAGTAATTTGAGCCTCTGGCTTAGCAGTGCAGTAAGTTTGAAGTCACTTGAGGCCAGGATTCAGTCTTCATTAGCAACAACAAAATCAGAATTCAACTGAATGGTCGCCAGATGTTGACAGTCACACTGTGTAAGATAGGGAACAGTCTTTGAAATGTACCTTCACAGCACCTAGCCCAGCAAAGGGTACCACCTACCATTCACAAAGTAGGAGACTTGGGGTTAGACAGGTCCCCAGGCTGGGATCTCAGGCTACAAAGGTCCAAACCTTTCAAGTCTGCAGCAACCTTACATAGAAGTAAAAGGGAGATCGAGACTGTCATCCTTACCACCACATCCTTACAGAGGATGCGATGTATGCTGTGTACTGTATCTCTGTCCACACAGGTTCCTCATGAGGGTGCTGGACTCCTACGGGGATGACTACCGAGCTAGTCAGTTCACCATCGTGCTGGAGGTGAGCTCTGGTCTCCAAGCAGGTTAGGAGATTGGGGAATCCAGGAAAGTCTTTAACAGCCTCCGTTTTGCATCTTACCAGGATGATGGCAGCCAGGGCACAGATATCCCCACCCCAGGCAATGCTGAGAATGAGCCTCCAGAGAAAGAGGGGCTGTCCCCACCCCAAAGGACACCAGCACCCCTAGAACCCAGCAGCCCAGCCCCTGGGGAGGGGCCCAGTGGGCGGAAGAGGCGGCGGGCACCACGGGTGGGGGCTTCGTTGACTCCAGAACTGGCCCCAGTGCAGGTGGGAGCCGAGGGCTGGGGCCAAGGCGTGGTGAGAATCCTGGGCTGGCCTTTGAGGGATCTGGGACTGGGGAGGGCTGGGGAGAAAATGGCAACACAGGATGGGGGTCAGAGAGGATAGGGAAGAGGAGTTGGAACATCAGGCTAGAGCTTGAGAAAGAAAATGACTCGATACAGGAACAGCGGGTGACAAGGAAGCCAGCCTTGGGATGCTCCTGAGTGTTGCTGAGCACAGAAGGAGTATGACCTGGGAAACCAGTGTCCACAGGCTGAGGGTGCATGTTCTTGGCAGGCACAGTATGTCTCCTTGGTCTCCATGCCTACTCATATCCTGTTCCTTGTCTTTCCAGATTAAGGTTGAGGAAGACTTTGGCTTTGAAGCAGACGAGGCCTTGGATTCAAGTTGGGTTTCTCGAGGGCCAGACAAACTACTGCCCTACCCTACCCTAGCCAGCCCACCCTTTGACTAACCCTCCCCAATAAACAGACTCCCCGTGTACACTTGTCTAGGCCACTGTCTCCCACCTCTCACTCAGGTTTTTGGGCTGAAGGCTGAGACAGAAAGTCTGCTGTAATTTGAGGCTGCTCTGGCTACATAGCAGGTCAGCCCAGGCTATATATAGTGAGACTTCCCAGTCTCAAAACAACAGAAGAAACCACCAAAGAAAAGATGAAGGGGTTGGTCTCCACATTTTTATGGGAGGGCAACAGGGAAGGGGCCTCTTCCATCAGCAGGAATATTCACAGATTCTTCAGCCATTCCAGGCTAGGCCCCTGAGGGTCCATGGGGTGCCTGGGCACATCAGGCATGTTCCCATTGTCTCGCACAGGCACTGTAAGACAGAAGGATGGGCCACTGAGACCAGCAGGTCTCCAGGGTCCTGTAGAAACTAGCTGCTCCGTTTCTGTTCAGAGAGAGTACAGGACTCCAGGTGAGAAAGAAGAAAGTGGGGGCCAGAGATTCAGCAGAGGGAGGCAAAGATGCAGGCAAATGAGGGAGATGTCTCCAACAGGGACAGAGGGACAGAAACTCAAAGCATGTTAGGTTAACAGTGTGGACAGAACACTGAGGTGCAGCAGGGACTCTCCTACCCAGCTGTGTCTGCCCCTCCCCCAGCACAGGTCCCCGCTCACCTGGATAGTTGTAGGGTGTGGCCTGGTTGATCATGGCTGCATACCTGGGGTAGGGGCTGATTGCAGGCATAATTATAGCTGTGGAGAAAGGCATAAATGTGAGGCCCAAGGATGAAACAGCTCTCCAGAGGTGGGGAGAGGGTAGAAACGGAGCCCTGGCACCAGAGCAGGAAGGGCCAACACACCCAGGAGGGCCTTTTGGTGGGTCCCTCAGCACTCCACCATGACCCACTTACAGGTCAGTGTAAATCTTGAGAGTGGAAAGTAGCAAAGAGGTTGGAGCCTAGCACTCAGGAACACATGAGGACCAAAGGCTGGTCACAGATTGACAGTTTTTGGACTAGCCCATGTGTGCTACAGCCAAGTCTTCAGGAGTGGAGGAGGGTTATAGGCCACTGTTGCCAATATAAGGTAATAGCTGTATGTAATTTCACATCTTCAACTACACATATTAAGGGGCTGGAGATGGCTTAGAGCAAGTTAAAAACACATGTGGCTTTTGCAGTTTGGCTCGTAGCACCTAAGTTGGATGGCTCACAACTTCCTGTAACTTTAACTCATGATCCAGAGTATCCAACCAACAAAACCTTCTGGTGTTTGTAAGCACTCCCACATAAGTGCCATACAGAAAAGAAAAAAAAAGGAATTATTTTTAAAATAATTATTGGGGCTGGAGAGATGGCTCATCAGTTAAGAGCACTTGCTGATCTTCCAGAAGACTTGAGTTTAATTCCTAGCAGCCATGTCAAGTAGCTCACAACTGTAACTCCCAAAGAAAAGGATCATATGTGTGTGTGTGCGCACACTTTTAAAAGATATGCAGGGATGGTAGCTCAAGCCTGTAATGTCAACAACACATGTGAAGCCAAGGCAGACTGCTAAGAGTTTGGGGCAAGCTTGGGCTACATAAATCGTATCCCCGCCCCCCCCCCCTTTTTTTTTTTTACAAAAAAGTACAGTAAAATCAGTTCTAGGAAGTGTTTAACCTTGGGGTTGTAAGAGGGCTCATGACTGATGACCCAAGTTCAGTCCCTAGGACTCCGAGTGAAAGGGGAGAAGTGACTCCAGTAAGTTGTGCTCTGAACCTGCCCCTCACAGCCAACTGCTGGCAACCACCCACGCACACATACATAAATAAAAGCTATTTTAAATTTAAGAAACGTATTGAGTATACCTCAGGTCATTATCTCAACATAAAATCTACATTAAAACCATATACGCCGGGCGGTGGTGGCGCACGCCTTTAATCCCAGCACTTGGGAGGCAGAGGCAGGCGGATCTTTGCGAGTTCGAGGCCAGCCTGGTCTACAAAGTGAGTCCAGGACAGCCAGGGCTACACAAAGAAACCCTGTCTCGAAAAAAAAAAAAAACCATATACATGAGGCAGTAGCAGGCAGATCTCTGTGGGTTCAAGGCTAGCCAGGGCTCTGTTACACGGAGAAACCGTGTCTCAAAAAACCAAAAGAAAGAAAAAGAGAAAAAACAAAAAAACCAAACCACACATATAGTAGAGCACTGTAGGTCTTTGAAAGTCAGGGTGGTGGGTTCTACAACTTCATTATCACACTCCGGGCCAGCAATACTCACAATAACTGTGGGACTCTATGATATATGCCAAATCTCAGACCTTAACCCAGTCCTCCAGAATTAGAATTTGCTTAACAAGTCACCCCCATCCTCCAGGGCTTTCGTGAACCTGAACTGTGAACAGCCCTGTCCCACTGTAGGTTCTTCACCAGGGAGGTTTGCTGAGAGATTTGCATACGTTAGACTTCCCTAACGAAGTACAAACAGGGTTGAGTGTGCACCTCTTGCGTAGGTGTGTGTAGGACGCTGAGAGAAGGGCTACAGTAATGTCGGGATAGAACGGGCGAGGGGGTGCAAGATTAACTGTGGAATGCTGACGACCTCAGGGCACAGGATGTACTCACCGAGGCCCCAGACAGCGAAGGACACCACCAGCACCGGCTCCTTCGCCCAGGTGTCCTTGAGGAAGGTGGCGATTCCTGGAGAGGTGGGAGAAGAGTCACTTTTGGGGGCTGCAGCGGTGACCTCTAACCCTCTCGTACCACCCCGTCCTGTAAGCGCACCCTCATGACTGCCACGCTGACTGCCACGCCCCTCTTTTGGGACAGATCTCACCGCGCCCCAAGGCTCTACTGAGCCTCAGCCACGGGTCAGCCCACGGTTCCCTGGAACTACCTGATCTCCGCGCGCCCCCGTGCCTATACGTACTCTGAGCCATCTTGATCTTGGCGGAGACAAGGGCGCGGAGCTCTCTGGGAGTTGTGGTCCCTTCCCTTGTGCGAGGCTCCGCCTCTTGGGCTGCGCGTGCGTCTTGGAACAAAAAGTAGCGGAGTAGGAAGGCGAGGGCGTGGAGCCTTACGGGAGTTGTAGTTCTGGATTGGGGTTTAGGGACCTCTGAACTCCAGAACAGAGAACTACAGCGGCGACAAAGATTTAAACCACACAAGGACTTAGCATACCTGCTGGTTTCACCTTTTTCTTATAGTTTAGAAAAATCCATCAGAGAAGTAACTTCAAGTTCTTCTGCAAGAAATTCCGCTTTACATTGAAGTTACATCTAGACATCAGGTCCTTCTGGAAGTTCTACATTGATCCCACATAAATTAAGGGTTTTTTGTACTTTCTGTTACTAGCATGCACCTCGCAGCATTTTTTTCCTCAGACATTTTTCCTCAGCATTTCCTGAATGCTGGAGACTGAAACCAGGATGGGCTAGGATACCCATCTACGACTGAGCCACCCCTCCAGGCCCTGGATGGTGGATACTAGGCAAATTTTTTTACTGTCGTCATATTTTCCAGACCTTTCTTTACTTTTTATATGGAGACAGGGTCTCATTAAATGGCTCAGATTGGCCCTGCAATCTTTCAACTTAGGATCCTCCTGCCTTGGCTTCCCAAATAGGTGGGATTACAAACCTGAGACTCCAAGATCGTGCACATCACTTTTAAAAAAGGTAATAATTTAACGGGGCATGATGGTTCATGCCTTTAATCCCAGCACTGGGGAGGCACAGGCAGGCAGATCTCTGTGAGTTCGAAGCCAGCCTGGTCTGCAAAGAGAATCCAGGACAGTCAGGGCTAACCGGAGAAACCCTGTCTCAAAAAAAAAAAAAAACAGGCAAAAAAAAAAAAAAAAAAAAACAACTTATCTGTCCTGAGTCAGTGAAACTGGGGTCTGTGTGAGGGTTGTCATGGAATCTGAGCCTCACCTTCACCAGCACAGTGTATACTGTACACCACGGATCTTTTCTCTTTCTGCCATTTTGCTTCTTTTCTTCTCTTCCCTTTTCCTCCCTCTTTCCCCCTCCTTTTCATCATCTGCTCAGCACTGGGGCTAGAACACATTGGACAAGCTATGACATGAAATTAGTAAAGGTAGGCCAGGCATGGTGGTGTAGCCGTTAATCCCAGCACTCGGCAGGCAGAGGCAGACAGATCGCTGAGTTCAAGGCCAGTCTGGTCTACAAAGTGAATCCAGGAGTCAGGGCTACACAGAGAAACCCTGTCTCAAAGAAACAAAAAACAAGCAAGCAAAAAAGCTAATAAATGGTAATTTTTCTCTAACCCAGCTAGCTCCCAAATAAAGAGACAAAGAGACTGTGATTTATTTACAGCTTTAAAACACAATAACTGAGCATTAGTATTCTTTTCCGATCCTCTAAGCTAACCTAGCTACCTCCCAGCCAAAATCCCCATGATATTTGCGTTTTAGTATAGACATGGCTCTATCTGTTGCTCTGAGAGTGTTCTCATGGTGGTTTCTTCCTCTCTCCTCATGGCGGAATTCTCCCTCTCCTGTTTCTCTCCTCTCCTCCCTGTACGTCCCACCCTATTCTCTCTATTGCTCAACGTTAGCTGGCCAGCTTTTACTGACAAAGCAGAGGATAACTAGTGAGCTATGTTCAACACAAACTTGAGTTGAGGCACGAGATTCTTAGAACAAGCACTAGAGAGCCATGTCGAGATTGAAACCAGATAGTGGGATAGAGAAGTCACCATTCAAACAATACAGAGTTAAGCTATACGTACTGAACAGTAACGCAATGCCAATTGAGCACAGTCTCCTACTTAGCTACAACATCCCCAGCCTCCTCCCCACTTTTAAATTGAATTAATGAGCCCTAGAAACTATGACTGTTCCCTCTTGCAACTTTTTCCAAGACAATGAGGCTATGACACAGTTGCCCACCTGACTCCTCCGTTCCCTAAACGGGGTTCTCACGTGGCTTTCTGGTGTTGCTTCATTTCCTCAGAGGGTAAAAGGCAGGGTCAGTCTTTTCCCCAGATCCACGGAGAGGGCCCACCATGATCCTGTCACTGATACTTCAGCTGTCCACTCTCTGTGAGCTGTCCCTCCCCTGTGTGTGGGTCCTTAGCTAGGCTGAGAGCTGTAGCGGATCATCTGGAATTCAACAACCAATTTAGAAAAAGGAGTAGGGACTGGTACCCGGAAACTTGAGTCCTAAATGGGGGAAGACAGGTTGCTGTGTCTGGGGAGGGCATAGATTTCTCTGCATCTCCAGGCAGGAGGAGAGTATGGGATATCCGGGGTCAAAGAATGTACTCATTTCTCATGGCCAATGGGCATGGAAGGAGGGCTGGAGGGAGGAGGGCATCTACACTTCCAAATCCCAAGGGGCGACACAGGGGAAGGGTGGGGGGAACCCCATGGGGTAGATTACTGTTCTTAGGAAAGGTGGAGAACAAAAGCCTATGCTCTTAAGTCAGACAGCTGGCTACTTAAGTGTGGGGAATGGAAGTCTGGAGTTTTGCTTGATCTTAAAGAAGACAGGGGTAGGACTGTTATTTTCAGAGGAAAAAGAAAGCATGTAATCAGAGTCTAGGGCTCCCAATGAGGACTTTGTAAAGAACTGACTCCTAACCTTCTGCAGGCCCTGTGTGTCATACAGACTCCATACTGACAGGTAAGTGGTATGGTCCAAACGCTCTCCCTTAGGCTACTCATGCCTCAGCTCCAACAATCTCATTTTATTTTGTTACCCAGCCTCACTGCAGATTTCCTGATTGCCCTGTCTTCTTCTCTTCCTTCTCCCTCCTTCCACCCCTTCATCTCCCTACCTACCTTGTTTCTTTTCCTCCCTTTTTCCTGTATCCTTCCCTTCCTCCTTGTACTTCCTTCCATTCCTTCCTTCTCTTTTCCCCTCCTTCCTCCTTCTACCATTCTTTTTTTGCCTCCTCCATTCCTTTCCTCCTTGACCCTGCCCTTTCTTCTCTCATTTCTTTCCTTCATCCCTTTAGTGACCATTATAGGCGAGAAGAGAAAAAGACCATGAATTCAGATGTTAAGGAGACCTAGAGAATCTTGTTCATTACATGTCCTTGAACAAATCAGTTATCTTAAAGGCCCCATTTCTTTCTTTGCAAAATGGACTGCAGTGAGGATTTAATTTTATTGTAGAGGTAAACTATAAACTCAGACCCTGGCACAGTCCAGGGCTCCACACAGGATTTCCTCAGTGCCAATTATACCAGCTTCTCTCACTGGGAGTTGGTGTCCACGGGAGGAGGGTTCCTCCACCCTAAGATGGTTTTTTATTGGTTCTAATGGAGGTGGTGTTCCTTTTCTCTCATACTTTTCTCCCACTATACTCCAATTTTGAATGAGAATCATCTGGGAAGCCATGCATATCTGAGTTATCAGTTAATTTTATTTTATGTGTATGAGTGTTTTGTCTGCATGTGCGTATGTATGCACATGTGAGTCTGTGCTTGCAGAGTTCAGAAGAAAGCAGCAGGAACCTCTGGAACTGGAGTTACAGTTGGTTGTGAGCCATGATGTGGTACTGAGAGCCATACCCCAGGCCTTTCCAGAAGCAGCTACTACTCTTATCTGCTAAGCCATCTCTCCAGACTCCTAATTTTAAATTCTTTTGTTTGTTTGTTTGTTTGTTTTTGTTTTTCGAAACAGGGTTTCTCTGTGTATCCTTGGCTGTTCTGGACTCACGTTGTGGGCAAGGCTGGCCTTGACTCACAGAGATCCACCTGCCTCTGCCTCCCCAATGCTGGGGTTAAAGGTGTGTGCCACCACGCCAGGCAATTAGCCAGCTGTGAACTGCCATGTAGTTGCTGGGATTTGAACCCAGGTACTTTGGAAGACCAGCCATTGCTCTTAACCACTGAGCCATCTCTCCAGCCCTTAAATTCATTTTAAATGATGAAGCCAATAGGTACTCGTGGCTATAAAGACTCAGTAATTACCAAGAGATGCAACAGTCTTCCTCTTCCCCTTCTGTGTTCCTGAATCCCACAAGAAGAAACTTTCCATGCATTCAAACACACCACGCATTTACACATTTCCTCCTTTTCTTGCCAGACCAAAATTTGTATTTCATGACTCATTCTGGGTCTTAATTATTAAACTTACATTCTGTCTTGCAGGTATTTCCAAGTCATTAAACAGCTATTCTTACTTTTTAAATTTATATACAAGTATGAATTTGCCTATGGTGGTGGGTGATGGTGCATTCCTTCAATCCTAGCACTCAGAAGAGAGACACAGGAAGATTTCTGTGAGTTCAAGACCAGTCTGGTCTACAGAGCAACTTCCAGGACAGCCAGGGCTCTGTTACACAGAGAAACAATGTCTCAAAAAAACAAACAAAGAAACAACAACAACAAAAGAATTATCGGGTGATTGACCATGTTATGTTTTTGTTGTTTGGATACACAGGAGGGATGGATTGAACCTATGGTCTTGTGCATAGTGGGTAGTAACCTCTCACTGAGCAACACTTCCAGCCCCTCACTAGGTCATTCTAAGCTTCTAAGCAGGGGCTCTACCACTCAGCCACACTCCAAGTCCTCATTGAGGGATGACTACCCTGAACCACTCTACCTGATATTTTAGTCCATCACCTCTTTAGTTATTTTAAATTATGTGTGTATGCTTGTGTATGTGTGGGAGTATATGCACATGAGTGCGGGTGCCTGTAGAGTTCAGAAGTGTCAAGATCCCCCTGGAACTATAATTACAAGTAGTTATGGAGGCTGGAGAGGTGGCTTAACTCTTAACAGCAGTTAAGAGCACTGGCTCTTCTTCCAGAGGACCCAGGTTCAAATCCTAGCACCTACATGGCGGCTTGCAACTGTCTGTAACTCCTGTCCCAGGGGATCCAACACCCTCACACAGATGTACATCAAAACACCAATGTACATAAAATAAAAATAAATTTAAAAAAAATTTAAAAATACAAGTAGTGATGAGTTGTCTAATATGGGTGCTAGAAGCCAAACCTGGGTCCTCTGCAAAAGTAGTAAACATTCTTAACAGTTAAGTCATCTCTTTTATTGCCTATTAAGGACCCACCTTTCAACATTGATAGCATTTAATCATTTAATTAAATCAACATTTAATTAAATCAACATTTAATCAAAGATTAAATTGGGGAACATGTTCAAACCATGGCAGCAATTATTAACATGTTGCAAACCCTAATTGCTTCTAGTGAAGTGTGGTGGTACAGATCTGTCATCTCGGCACTTGAGAAACTGAGGCAGAAGGATTACAAATTTGAGCACAGCCTGTACCACTAATGTGCTATAGGACAAACTGTGCTACATTGTGAGGCTTTGTCTCAAAAACAAAACAAAAAAGCTGTGATAAATCAAAATAAAAGTAACCAGTTCTGGTATGGCATTTTGAAATTATGCCTTACAATTGTGGAGAAGGGATTGCCGATGTAGGTGAGTTGGTAGATTGCTTACCTAGCAGGCACCAACACTTCTTAGTTTGGAGGGGGCGTGGTGGTCATGATGGTGGAACAGGCATACAATCCAGGAGGATCAGCGGTTCAAGGTCATTCTTCACTACATAGCAAATTCAAGCCAGCCAGGGCTATATACAAGACCTTGTCTCCAAATAAATAAATAAATAAGTTATGGAGGAGGTTTGAGTCTATATCTAGTTGTAGAATGAGTGATTATCCATAATGCCTAAAACCCTGGGATCAATCTTTAGCACAAACAAGCAGACATAACTACAGGCAAAACTTCAAAGTTGCTGGGCGTGGTGGCGCACGCCTTTAATCCCAGCGCTCTGGAGGCAGGGGAAGGCGGATCTCTGTGAGTTCGAGGCCAGCCTGGTCTACACAGTGAGTTCCAGGATATCCAGGGCTACAGAGAGAAACTCTGGAAAAACAAAAAGCAAACAAACAAAAAAACCCAAGCAAACAAAAACCTCAAAGTTAAGAGTCCTACTCCTAGCTGGTTGTGGTGGCATGCATGCCTTTATTCCAGGGCCTCAGCGAGGCAGAGGCAGGTGATGTCTATAAGTTAGAGGCCAGCCTGGTCTACAAAGCGAGTCTAGGACAGCCAAGGCTACACAGAGAAACCCTTTCTCAAAAAACCAAAAAAAAAAAAAAAAGTCCTATTCCTGTGATTTTCAGCTAGGTTGTGATTGTACTCCAGGCCCTCCCCTTCTTTATAGAGATCCAAGGTGTCCCACTTCCCCTTAGGCTAATGGGGCTTGTGGGTTCGAGGGTCCTGATGACCCATGCACTCCTTTTTCTTTATTAAGCGCCCCCAGCCTCATACCCCCGGCCATGGCTGGGGGCTCATCCTGCTGCAGTTGTGACTCCTGGAGTCAACGTGACCTTGAGGTGTCGTGCATCCCAACCTGCCTGGCGGTTTGCACTCTTCCGAGCTGGTGTTGTCACCCCCCTGCTCCTCCGGGATGTGTCCATTGAGCAGGCCGAGTTCTTCCTGGAGGAGGTGACTCCGGCCCAGGGCGGCAGTTACCATTGCCGCTACCGCAGGACGGACTGGGGGCCGGGTGTCTGGTCCCAGCCCAGTGATGTTCTGGAACTATTGGTGACGGGTGAGGTCCGGGAGGAATGGGAGAAGGGCACACGAGTGACATTAAGGCAGAGGGTAGGAGTGGAGTGCAAGAGGTACACAAGGAGACATAGGTAGATTAAGAGATTCTTGAACATGAGAGGAACGTGAGTTTGGGGATGGGAAGAGAGGAGGGGGTGGACGAAGAGGGACAGACAGGCCAGCCTACCTAAGATCTTGCCTGCGATCCACAGATCAGCTGCCTAGACCATCACTGGTGGCACTGCCCGGGCCCGTGGTGGCCCCGGGAGCCAACGTGAGCTTGCGCTGTGCAAGCCGCCTGTCGGGCATGAGTTTCGCTCTGTACCGCGTGGGCATGGCGACCCCTTTGCAGTACATCCACTCTGTGCAACCCTGGGCTGACTTCCCTCTGATCGGCGCCCGTGCCCCTGGCACCTACAGTTGCTATTACCACACGCCAACTGCCCCCTACGTGCTGTCGCAGCGCAGCCGGCCGCTGGTGATCGGGCTCGAAGGTGAGCTACTCTTCCTCTCTCCTTCAGACCCAGGGGACCAGGGGACGCGAACCCCCATTCAACTTAGAAACAACTTCTTCTGCATGTCAGAGACCCAGAAGAGCTCCAAGATTCTGGGATATGGGACTAACACCCCTCCCCCCTCTCTTTTCTGGTCCACAGGTTCTGGCTCCTCGGACTATACTCAGGGAAACCTCATCCGTTTGGGGCTGGCGGGCCTGGTCCTCATCTGCTTGGGCATCATAGTGACTTTTGACTGGCACAACAGGAACTCCGCCTTTGGTGGCCTCCTGCCTCGGCAAAGCTGGGTATAGGCACGTGGGATGAGAAGAGACCGCCTGGAGATGGGCAGAGAAGCTGAGATCCTTGGTGACCAGACCCTCTTGAACACTGCAGGCCTCCGACTCCACTGGATTACTCATCCTTCACCTTTTTGCACTGTAGCTTCCTGCTGGGTCCTCTCCCAGAGCTCTCAGGGGGAGTGGACAATACTATTACACTTTTCTCTGTTTGTAGAATGGTTTGATACTACATTACTAGACTTGTTGAAGGATTAAATGTGTTGACTGGCCTGTGGTAAAGATGTTCAGTTGAAAATGTCAGTGGCTTCATCCTACCTTGAAAACCTCTTTTGAACATCTCCCTGCCTGTCTTTCTCTTTCTTTCTGAGTATGCTGCTGTCATAGGCTCATTCTATGTCACCTGCAAGGCCTGGCTCCCTGAGGAGGTCAGAAGAGGGCATCTGATGCCTGCCTTGGAATTGGAGTTACAGATGGTTGTGAGCCACTACATGGATGTTCGGAGCCCAACCAAGGTCCTCTGAAAGAGTAGCCAGTACTCTTAACTGCTAAGCCATCTCTCCCAGGCCCCTGAATCTGTAGGATTAAAATCCTCATTTTTCTTCCAATGTATTGGGGATTTTATTTGTTTGTTTGTGCAGGGTATTAAACCCACGTCCTTGTACATATTAGGCAAATACTTTACCCCTATGCTACAACCTCAGTTCCCTGGCAAAGTTTTTTAAAATTAATATTTAATTTTTGGTGTTTTGGAAACAGATCTCATTCTGTAACTTAAGATAACTTGAACTTGCATTAATGCTCCCACCTCAGACTCTTTAGTGCTAGGATTACAGGTAAGAGCCATTGTATCCAGCTGAAAAACTCTCTTTGAAGGGTGTTTACTGGGTAAGGTTTTACAGGTTTATTATACCCACACTTCCCTTACTTTGGATAAGGAGGCATTGGGCTATGTTGACCCTGACCTGATGCATTTGTTGTTTTTTGTATCACTTCATCCACTCACCTGACAGAAACAAATCGAGAACTGTTCATGTGGGGGGTCTGGTTTCAGTCCGTGGTCATGTGGCTCCATGTTTGTGGGCTGGTCATGAGTAGAACAATATGGCCAAGAAGCTTCTTCATGGCAGACAGGAAACAGACGCGCCATTGTTTCCTTCATGACATCTCCCTTGATTGACAACCAAACCCTTTCTAACTCCTCCTCTGACCTCACCCCAAAGTAGACCAAACAGCACCCTCCCTGAACTACAACCACACTTGTAAGCTCTTCTAGATCCATCGTTACATTACCTTCAGTGGGGATCCGTTGACAGTCCAACAGTAAATAGAGCACACGTTACAGAACTCTGACCTGGAAATTGTCTCTCTCGGTCTGCTTCCCACGAGGCTCTTGGCTGCCCTCACCCTTGTAAAAATTACACAAACCATTCTTGCAGCCTGTTTTCTCAATTTGTTTTGTCTCCTACCTAACAAAGCTGACTAAACAATGTTTTGTCATTATTATACACACACATCTGGAAGCAATTTCTACCATTCAACAACATTCCTGCTGACTTCTGCTCCAATTCTGGTGGAGGACATACCCTTTCCTGCTTTTATAACTTTCAACTTCCTTCTCTTCTCTTTTCACTTAATGAAAATGAACATTCAGATTTGTTGTTTGTTTGTTTTGGTTTTTCAAGACAGGGTTTCTCTATGTAGTCTTGGCTGTCCTAGAACATGCTCTGTAGACCAGGCTAGCCTCAAACTCACAGAATTCTGCCTGCCTCTATTTTCCTAGTGCTAGCATTAAATGTGTGCACCACCATACCAGGCTCAAATTTCAGTTTTGAAAAATCCCAACTTTGCTACCCTAGGTAACCCTGAACAATACAGAAAATCATCTGAGTTTTCATCTGTGAAATGGCAAACGGTGTCAGCTCTGGTGAGAATTAAATGGCATAGCATATACCCAACACATGGAAAAGAGACAGAAAATTAATTTCCCCATGCCCTCTTCTCATTTCTCCATCCCTCCCCATCCCTGCTTCCTTTCTTCCTCCTTTTAAAAATATTGTAATATTTATTTTTGGACAGCAACAGAGTAGGGACAAGGTCTACATCACAATCTTATATACAAACTTTCTGCATATGGGGGCTGGAGGGCTGTCTCTGGGGTTAATTACTGGTACTACATTTGCAGAGGATTCAAGTTCAGTTCCCAGCATCCTTGCTCATATCACCTGTAACTTCAGTTGCAGGGGACCAGTGCCTCTTGCCTCAGCAGGTACCTGCATGTATAATACATGATTACAAATAATAAAAACAAACCCTAAAAAACAAATCATGCCGGGTGTGGTGGCGCACAGCTTTAATCCGAGCACTTTGGAGGCAGAGGCAGGCAGATCTCTGTGAATTCAAGGCCACAAATTTGGTCTACAAAGTATGTAAGTCCAGGACAGCCAGGGATACACAGAGAAACCCTGTCTCGAAAAACCAAAAAAAGCAAACAAACAAACAACAACAACAAAAAAAACAAATCATATATGTGTGTGTGTGTGTGTGTGTGTGTATAAATCAAAGTGTGTATAAAAATCAAAATATATACAGCCAGACAGACAGATAGACATATATGTGTATATATGGTGAGTGTGTTCAGGTTTTATGTTCTGAAGTTTACTTCTACAACTGCCTGTAACTCCAGCTCAAGGAAACAGTTATTAGAATTCAAAAGAAATGCCCAAGGACAGGCAAGCTATAAATCTCAGCAGCTGCTCAGAGGAGGAGAATGGAGAAGAGATGAAAAACAAGGCCACTCTGTTTGAATTAAGTCAGCATGGAGGTTGGCCACATGGTGGGGAGGGGAGCTTTAGAGGGAACGCAAGGAAGCCCAAAGTACCAGGGAAAACCTATTTGGACTCTGGCCACTACCCAAAAGAAAAAGACAGAGTAGAAAAAGTCAGGGTTCAGAAAGGTGAGCAGACCCAGCTGAATCTCAGAGTAGCTTGTAGGGATTCTGTCAAAGCAAGAATTCTGGGAAGGCAAAGTACAATATCATATTAAAGGGATAATTACTATTCCTACTCCTTTAGCCTTCCTAGGAGGTGGACCGTTGGCCCCGTGATTGGTCTGCCCATCTAGAGCAACTCTCAAGGGAGGAGATGATAGCATGTCTCCACCTAGTGGTAGATCCCATTCTTCACTGTCACAGTGCAGATGTATGATGGAGGTTGGAGAATAACTCTGGGTGTTTGCTAGGGTTAGGATTAGGGAATAACTTTGGGGAGTTGGCTTTCTCCTTCAACTAAGTAGGTCCCACAGATAGAGCTCATGTTGTCGGTGTGGGTGACACGCACCTTCTTAGCTCTGGTGTTGCAAAGAGACAGCATGACCATGGTAACTCTTATGAAAGAAATCTTTTTTTTTGTTTGTTTTTGCTTTTCAAGACAGTAACAGTACTGGCTGTCCTGGAACTTGCTTTGTAGACCAGGCTGGCCTCAAACTCACAGAGATCTGCCTGCCACTTCCTCCCAAGTACTGGGATTAAAGGTGTGGGCCACCACAACCAATTGCCACTCTTATCCAAACTACCGCAGCATCTTTGCCCAAAGTGAGCCATTTTGCAAGGCCCCAGGATGGTCTTCTTGTGAGCCTTGTTGCAATGGGTTAGAAGCCAGAGAGTAGAGCCAAAAATTTCACGGCCGTGTTGTCTCTCAGTTAAGACATTCTATTGCTGCGATGAAGAACACCATGACCAAAAGCAACTTGGGAAAAGAAGATTATTTCACTCACACTTCCATAGAACAGTTCATCTCCACAAACAGTAGGGGCAGGAACTCAAGAAGGAACCCGGGGGCAGGAGCTGATGCAGAGGCCGTGGAGGAGGGGTGGCTGCTTACTGGTTTGCTCCTTGTGGCTTGTGTGAAACCAAAACAGGAGCCACATTGTTGACATACTTTACAAGAACAAGTTTCTATTTCCTAAGCCTAATGTATCCTGAAAACCATGTTTTTCAACCTATGTTGAGCTTATGACCCCATGAGGTATACCCATCCCTTTTGCCTTGCTGCTGAACCTGTGATATATGGTTGTCCTTTGCCTATGACATGTGTCTTCCCAAACACCTTGATGACACCCTTCCACACGATGCATTCTTGCACTTACCTCCCCTGCAGACAGCCTTGAGCTCTGAGTCCCCTGCTCTTCTGTCCAGCTGCTAACATCCAATTAAGTCAATTGTTTTCTATGAACCCTAACCCTTCCTTACAGTAAAGACCTCAAAAGCCAGTGAGGGACTGCTCTCTGAAATTACAGCATTGGGAGAAGCTGCTTAATCAGACAATTGTGGAAATGTATTTTTCTCAGTTTAACACTTGCTCATCCTGCTTTCTTATAGAACCAAGGACCACCAACCCAGGGATAACACCACCACAATGTGTGTGGGGGAGTGGGGGGCTGCCTGCCCCTGCCTCTTGAGTTCTGGGATTAAAGGTGTAGGCCACCACATCCGGCTGGCATTTTCTGGTTTTTGTTTTTTTTGTTTTTTTGTTTTTTTTTTGGTTTTCAAGACAGGGTTTCTCTGTATATCTCTGGCTGTCCTGGACTCACTTTGCAGACCAGGCTGGCCTCGAACTCACAGAGATCCGCCTGCCTCTGCCTCCCAAGTGCTGGGATTAAAGACGTGCCCCACCACCGCCCGGCAGCATTTTCTTAATTAACGTTCCTTCTTCTCAAATAACTTTAGTTTATGTCAAGTTGACATAAAACTCTCCAGCACATGTTTAGTTAAGGTATTACGGGCTGTGAGGTGTGTTTTGTTTGTGTCTTAAGACAGAATCTCTCTCTGTAGTCCTTGCTGTCCTGGAACTCACTATGTAGACCAGGTGGACCATGAGCTCACAGAGATTGCATACGTCTGCTGCCAGTGTGCTGGGATTAAAGGTGTTCATCACCACGCCTGGCTTGGTGGTGCTTTTAACAGACTTCTTTCTCTTCAGATGGAACTATGGGTATGGGTCACCTGGAAAACATAAATTGAATTCAGTATAAACAATAAATCTCAACCTGTCTCCGGCTGGAGAGCCATAGTGAAAGCAATCAATTTTGCTTTTTTTGGGCTGATGTGAAATTACCCATAAGGGGCCTCAAATCCTTTGACCTCTATGAGGTTCCCTGTCACTTTCTCTGAAAGCTCACATCTGCCTCTGTAAAAATGTACCACATGCGAATCAGGCAGCCTCAGTCTGGGCAAGTTGGGGAGGGAGGGCATGTGAGATCTTGTAAATCTGATCTAGTGCCTGAGGTGAGGTCAGTGGCTTCTAGGGACGGAATGTTTCAGGTAGTGGGAAACTGGCCCAAAACAGTCAGTAGACTTTAAAGTCTAGCTTAGTTTCCCAGTAAGTGCTAAGGACTCTGTTATCAGAGACCCAAGGGAAAGTCCTTCCCATTTAGAATTCTGGGGACCCGGTGAAGCATGTAAGATGTCATACTCTGACCCAGGATGACAGCCAGAGCTGTGAGACAAGGGGTCAGCCCTGCCTCACCAGGTTTAATGACTTAGCAAAGATAAATGACTGGTTCCCAGTCCCTCTAAGGCAGTGGCTCTCAACCCGTGGGTCTCGACCCCTTTGGGTGGTCACAAGACCCTTTCACAGGGGTCACCCAAGATATCAGATATTTACATTACGATTCGTAACAGTAGCAAAGTCACAGTTTTGAAGTAACAACGAAAATAATTTTATGGTTGGGGGTCACTGCAACATGAGGAACTGTATTTAAAGGACGAAGCATTAGGAAGGTTGAGAACCACTGTTCTGGGTCATTCAGGGCTCATACATAAAGATGGAGTCTACAGTAGCCTGTATCATTGAGAGTATCAAAGGGAAGGAAATTTTCCTCCACTAGACTCCTTATGGCCTAGGAACAAAGTCAGGGACATTTGTTCTCTCGTGTAGGCTGACATGCACCTGAGGTCTTTGGAAGGAGGCTGACCGTCCCTTGCAAGTTGGAGGACATTTTCACATTCAGGGGTTCCCCACTTTGCAGATTTGACGTAGCTCTAGGAGGGGCTTATATATAGTCTGGTGGCCCTCAGGTCTCCCAGTAGTCTGTAGTATACATTCGACTTTTTTTTTTCAATTTAAAGAACATTTATTACAGCCCAGTGTGGTGGCCCATGCCTTTAATCCCAGCACTCAGGAGGCAGAGGCAGGAGGATCTCTGTGAGTTCACGGCCAGCCTGGTCTATAGAGTGAGTCCAGGACAACCAGGGATACACAGAGAAACCCTGTCTTGGAAAACCAAACAAAGAAAAAAAAAGAGAAGGAAAATTTATTATTTATTATCAGTATGCACGAGCATGTGCACACTTGTGTATTTACACGTGTGTGTGTGTGTGTGTGTGTCTGTGTCTGTGTGTGTGTGTGTGTGTGTGCATGCAGAAGTGTTTACATGCATGCCATAGCTCTCATGCAGAGGAGACCAGAAGTCAATTTGAGGGAGTCAATCAACTCTTGACTGAAATGTCCTGACTGACCCTAATGATAACAAGAAGGAGGCCTTTAATCCAAGGCTGGATTAATCCCTTAGATTGGTTCCTCCCTCGCTTACTTGCTTCTTGCAGCCAAGGGGGCTTCTGCACAGACCTGTCAAAACTCCATCCAAGTTAAACTATCAGCATGTGCTGCCACCCTGTGGCTGATTTCTGATCAACACTAGAATCCAAACCATCCCGTGATGAGGACCAGAGTTGCCAGCTGGTATTGTCTATTCTGGACAAAGGGGTCGTGATGGGCGGTGACGCCATTCTCACAATGGAACTGAAAACCTTCCACCCCTGGGTACAGTGACAGGCAGTCCTGGAAGCGGTGGTAGGTCTATCGTCTGTGTGTGTCTGAAAGCTAAGGGGCACAGTGTCCTGTTGGTGGTTGTTGGAGACCTGTATCCTCTGAGGAGAACAATCAAAACCATCATTCAGTCCGCTGTGCTTACGTGTTAAGTGTCAATCACAGTCAGGCCCATGGACTGCTGACGTTCCCTCAAGGAATGAGAGGGTCGTCGGACCCTCACTTGAGTATTCATTTGCTCCTCCCCGTCATTTTGTATGTAATTCTGCCATAAGTGCCTGTGGTGGACTGGGGCGGGTGTCTCATGGAGGAGCTATATAGAACGGGGGAGGCTAACTGAGGGGGTGCTCCATCTGTGCAGCCATGGAGGAGCTATCTTCTGTACTAGGTGCAGACCTTCTACTGCTGCTGCTTCGGCCTCGTCCCTGCCCCTGCCTTCAAGTCCTCACCGTGCTTTGTACGTGAGCGCAATAACGCAATGGTTTCCCAAGTCGACTTTGGTGAAATTGTATTTTGGCTTGTGGTTGGGACCTTCGGAAAAGGATGTTGGGTGTTGTCTGTGTCTCCCCGGGGAAGGAGTTTTCACAATATACAGGCCCCCACTTCTGCAGGGCTCAAGTCTTCCTCCTAGCAGTTAATCAGTGTTATCGTTTGTGTGTGTGTGTGTGTGTGTGTGTGTGTGTGTTTGTGCATCCACGCCAGTCTGCCATATGCATCGTAGACAGTGCGACTAGTGGTCCAAGATCTGGGCATCTGTCTGGCCTCACGGGGTTCTGGTGAGGGCTATTCTTTGCTTATAGATGGCTGCTTTCTTGCTGTGGGAAATGTAGAGAGTGATGAGGTGAATATCCTCCTCCTCCTCCTCCTCTTTCTTCTCCTCCTCCTCCTCTTCTCCTCCTCCTCCTCCTCCTCCTCCTCCTCCTCCTCCTCCTCCTCTTCTTCTTCCTCTTCTTCTTCTTCTTCTTCTTCTTCTTCTTCTTCTTCTTCTTTTGAGACAGAGTTTCACATATTCCAGGATAGAAATGGGTCTATATGGGTCTATAGCTCAGTTAGGAAAGTTCATGCCCAGCATTATGAATGTCTTGGGTAGGATCCCTAGCACCTCATAAAACTGGATGTGGTGGCACATGCCTATAAACCCAGCATTGGAAGATAGAAGCAGGAGGATCCAGTGTTCAGGTAATTCCAGACTATGTATAAAATTCAAGACCAGTCTGGACTTTTGTTTTCGTTTTTGTTTTTTGAGGCAGGATTTCTCTGTGTAGCCCTAGCTATCCTGGAACTCATTCTGTAGACCAGGCTGGCCTTGATCTCACAGAAATGCACCTGCCTTTGCCTCCTGGGTGCTGGGAATAAAGGCATGCGACACTACTCCTGGCCATTACAGACAGTTTTGAACTGCCACGTGGGTGGTGGGATTTGAACCTGGGTTCTTCAGAAAAGCAACCAGTGCTCTTAACCACTCAGCCATCTCTGTTTAATACTTTGTCTTAAAAACAAACAAACGAACACATTTTTTAAAAGGGCTAGAGAAATGACTCAGTGATTAAGAAGACTTACTCTTTCAAAGGGCCCAGGTTTGGTTCCCATCAACCTCATGGTGGCTCACAACTGTCTGTAACTGCAGTTCTAGGAGAACTCCACGGGCACTGCATGCACACAGTACACAGATTTACAGGCAAGGAAAACACCCAAGGACATAAAATAAAATAAATAAAATTAAAAAAAACAAACAAACATGTATTTCAGGCTGGTACTTGTTTTTCAGCCAAAGATGACTTTGTACTCCTGACAATAACATTCACAACATACAGTTATTATTATTATTATTATTATTATTATTATTATTAATTATTATTATGACTTTGTGGGTTTGGAGGTGGAATTCACCAAAGTCTTTACAAAATATTTTTAAAATTATTTTTGCATTATGGCGTGCATATGGGGATGATGGGCTATGCGTGTGAGTATGCACATGTGAATTCAGGTGCCATAGAAAGCCTGAGACATTGGATTCCCCTAGAGCTGGAGTTACAGGCAGTTGTGAGATACCCGTGTGTGCTGGGCACTGAACTCTGGTGCTCTGTAAAAGCAATAAACACTTTTAGCCATTGAGTCATGTCTCCAGCTCCAGTACCCAGGGTTAAAAAAAAAAAAAACACAGATTGGGCTGGAGAGATGGCTCAGAGGTTAAGAGCACTGGTTGTTCTTCCAGAGGTCCTGAGTTCAATTCCCAGAAACCACATGGTGGCTCACAACCATCTAAAATGAGATCTGGTGCCCTCTTCTGGCCTGCAGGTGTACATGCAGGCAGAACCCTGTATATACATAATAAATAAATAAAATTTAAAAAAAACACAGATCTATCCATCCGTCTGTCCGTCCATCTGTCTGTCTGTGCATCTGTATGTGTATGCGTGTGGGAGCACATGTGAAACCTGGTTCTTTCCTTCCACCATGTGGGTCCAGGAATCAAAGTCATTAGGCTTGGTGCTGAGGGCCTTTTCCTGCGGTCCATCTTGCCAGCCCCAGAACCCAGAGTTTTATACTAGCCAAATAGTCCTCTTCTGAATTATATCCCCAATCATTAAAAAAAAAAAAAATTTTTTTATTTTTTCGAGACAGGGTTTCTCTGTGTAACAGAGCCCTGGCTGTCCTGGACTTTCTTTGTAGACCAGGCTGGCCTCGAACTCACAGAGATCCGCCTGCCTCTGCCTCCCAAGTGCTGGGATTAAAGGCATGCGCCACCACGCCCGGCTCAAAAATTTTTTTTTTGAGACAGAGTTTTCCTAGATTTTCCAGGCTGGCATTGAACTCACTTTGTACCCCAACCAAGCCTTGAATTTGCTATATTTCTGCCTTCACCTCCTGAGTAGCTGGTATTTACAGGCATGATCCACCAGTGCAGCCTTATCCTAATTTATGTATTCTAGACTCTTATAATGTCATACTTGTATATAATGAACTTAAGTCATTGTCTCCACCCGTCCCCCCACCACACCCTCACGCTGTACCTTCTTTCATCACCCTGATGTTCTTACAGAAATCTGAGGCTGAATTTTTATGTTAAATTGCAATAGTAAGAAGAGTGTTTTCTGGAGGTCCTTGAGCCCTATGGTAGCTAAGATGACAAGGGGTCATGGGATCTGTAACCAAGAAGTACGGGTAACAGGGGGACCCACCACCTACTGACACTAGATGTGGGCCCAATCTTGGGGGACAGAGCCCTCAACTGGTGGGTGGGCACTGAGTCCAGGGAGTTAGTGTCAGAATTGAGTCTAATTTTTGGACACATCAGTCAGTGCCTGCAGAGAGCTAGAGTCTCTCCTCATCTAGAAAGATAAATGTTCCACATTTAGTGTCAGATTCACTGTGGGTAGAGAAACCTCTCCTACCACCCACAAGGCTGTCACAAGGCTGTCCCTGGCTTCCTGTTGCTGATGTATTGCAGATCGGAGCTGTAAGAATGTAGAAATGAGCCGGGCGTGGTGGCTCACGCCTTTAATCCCAGCACTTGGGAGGCAGAGGCAGGCGGATCTCTGTGAGTTCGAGGCCAGCCTGGTCTACAAGGCGAGTCCAGGACAGCCAGGGCTGTTACACAGAGAAACCCTGTCTCGAAAAACCAAAAACCAAAAACAAAAAAAAACAAAAAAAAAAAAGAATGTAGAAATGGCTGTTGGCCATCTATATATAGCCCCTTGGCAGTGAGGTCTTGTGTGTCATCTGTGTGTGTCTGTGTGTGTGTCTGTATGTGTGTCTGTGTGTGTCTCTGTATGTGTGTCTGTGTGTGTGTCTGTTTGTATGTGTGTCTGTCTGTGTGTGTCTGTGTGTGTTGTCTGTGTGTGTGTGTCTCTGTGTGTCTGTGTATATGTGTGTTTCTGTGTGTGTGAGTGTGTGTGTATGAGTGTGTGTCTATGTGTGAGTGTGTGTGTCTGTATGTGTGTCTCTGTGAGAGTGTGATTCTGTGTGGAGTGTCTATGTGTGTCTCTGTGTGTGTCTGTGTGTGTTTCTGTCTGTGAGTGTGTCTGTGTGTGTGAGTGTGTATCTGTATATGTGTCTCTGTGAGAGTGTGTGTGAGTGTCTATGTGTGTGTCTCTGTATATGTGTGTCTCTGTGTGTGAGTGTGTATGTGTGTGTGTGTTTTTTGGTTTATTTGTTTTGATTTTATTGTTGTTTTTGGTTTTTTGAGACAGGGTTTCTCTGTGTAGCCCTGGCTCTTCTGGAACTCAGTCTGTAGACCAGGTTGGCTCTGAACTCACAGAGATCTGCCACCAATTGGGTCAGGGAATTCAAACTCAGGCCATCAGACTTGGCATCAAAGGCATCTACCTTTTAAGCTATCTTCCCTAGCCTTTGTTTTACTACTATGGGAAGGGAAGATGAGAGAAGAGGACAGGGGAACAGAGGAAGAGGGGAGGGGAAGAGAGAGGGCAGGAGAGCTGAGGATAAAGACATAGAATCTCATGTGGGCATGGTGGCACATGCCTTTAATCTCAGCACTCAGGATGCAGAAGCAGGCGGATCTCTGTGAGTTCGAGGGCAACCTGGCCTACAAAGTGGGTCCAGGACAGCCAGGGCTACACAGAGAAACCCTGTCTTGAAAAAAAATGAGAGAGAGAGAGAGAATTCTCATGCTATGAAACTACAACTGAGTCCAATTGGATAAAATGATGATAAGCTGAAAATATTCAAGATTACAATTGTGCTTTGTAGTCCCACGGAGTGTGGCAAGCTACAGATGTTAATTATGGTTGTCAATGCATTACCTTCTCCAGTTCTATGACTCTGTAATTTAAAGCATAATTCCCACAAAATAACCTTGCAGGCGTCCAAAGGCACTGGAGATGGTGGTCTCCCTTGGTACACTGTTGCCCTGGTAACAGTGTTATAATTGACATCTCTGAGTTCCCAAGCATCGGAAAAGTCTGGTTAAAAACTCTTTTGTCAGATCTGAAGGCACTCATTAGCACACCATGTTGTTTTTCCTCCCACACTTATGAAGTGGTAAGATTAAAGGACTCAAGACAATGCGAGATCCTTTTCTTTTTCTTTCTGTTTTCTAATGCGGGAATTGAACCAAGAGCCTCACACCTGCTAGGCAAATGCTCTCACACCGAGCTACACCCCAGGCTCTAGTGTGTTTCATTTTGGTGAAAGAATCAATGACCTGTATCAAACTGAGAGGAGAGTTACCCTTGGGTTTGGCTGTTTTGAAGAATAGTTCAGAAAGGCATTAAAAAGACAGTGATAACACTGGTGAGTTCACTGCAGTCGTGGCAGATGTTGTTAAAGTTGGTAGAGGAAGTCAGATGGTGCACACTGGCATTTTGGCAGTGGAGGAATACAGATCAGGAGTTCAAGGTCAACCTCCTTGTATATAGGCTCTCTCCATATTTGTAGCTCAGATTATCCTTGAACTAGAGATTGTCTTGCCCAGGACTCTTTTTTTTTTTTTTTTGGTTTTTCGAGACAGGGTTTCTCTGGGTAGCCCTGGCTGTCCTGGACTCACTTTGTAGACCAGGCTGGCCTCGAACTCGCAAAGATCCGCCTGCCTCTGCCTCCCAAGTGCTGGGATTAAAGGCGTGCGCCACCACTGCCCGGCTGCCCAGGACTCTTAAAGCGCTGGGATTTGAGGTGTAATGTTACAAGTGTAATAAGTGTAGATTACACCACACTCGGGTGAGAAAAGGATTCTTGTTTCTGGAAGAAGCATAAACATTGGTCAGTCAAACAAGAGTGAAGTGGAAAAACTATAGGTAGAGGAAACAACCTATCTCAGAAGATCAAGGCGTCTTCTAAGAACATTTAGAATCACTGGGCGTGGTGGCGCACGCCTTTAATCCCAGCACTTGGGAGCAGAGGCAGGTGGATCTCTGTGAGTTCAAGGCCAGCCTGCTCTACAAAGCGAGTCTAGGACACCCAAGGCTACACAGAGAAGCCCTATGTTGAAAGAAAAAATAAATAAAAACAAACAAAAGGACATTTAGAATCCACAGTGAGGTGCTCAAGTCTCATATTATACCCTCTATTAGAAACTGCAGTACAGGGTGTGTACCTTCTGGCTAGAACGCTGGCTCAGCTTCTGCTTTCTGCTTCCATGGAAGACCCAAATGGCTCACAACTCTATTGTCACTCTAGCTCTAGGAGAGTCTAGTACCCTCTTCTGGCGTCCGTGGCACTGCACTCACATACACAAACCCACTTGCACACACAAATACAGAATTAAACATAGTAAAACCCTTTAAAAGGATATAAAGGCAAGCCAGAAAAAAAGTTAAATAAAAGGTTTCCTTGGACCTTTGAAAAAACCTTGCATAGCCGGGCGGTGGTGGCGCACGCCTTTAATCCCAGCACTTGGGAGGCAGAGGCAGGCGGATCTTTGTGAGTTCGAGGCCAGCCTGGTCTACAAAGTGAGTCCAGGACAGCCAGAGATATTCAGAGAAACCCTGTCTCGAAAAACCAAAAAAAAAAAAAAAAACCTTGCATGTAAAGGTATCACCCACAGTCAGAGTGGCTCTTTCTACTTCAAATACATGGTCAAGAGCATCTCTTGTGAGTATGCCCAGAAGCTTTTCTCTGAGATGATCCAGTGAATCTGGCAACCAATATTAGCCATAACAAATTTGTAGTACAAGTGTGCCCTTATATAATAAAAAAAATGACTCCAAATATCCTTCTTGTTCCTTCTCACCATGTCCTGGTGCTATATACTGTCCCTATTGGATACAATGTACAATGGGCAAGTTTAATAGCATTAGCCTCTGTCTCTGAAGACAAGTTGAGCTGATGTGTGCATTACGTATTAGGAGGACTATTGGGCTTGGTAGATGGCTCAGTGGGTGAAGCACTTGGTAGGGAAGGAAGCATGAAGAACTGACTTGGAAATTCCCAGAACCCACATAGAGCCAGGCATGGGTAAGATGCATTCCTGTAGTCCTAGTGTTGCTACAGCAAGATGGCAGGAAGAGAGAAGAGGATCTCTAGAAACTCATGGACCAGCTACTGCATGATGTGAGATCCTGCCTTACACAGGGTAGAAGGTGGGGATTGAGAGATGGCTCAGCTATTAAGAGTGCTTGCTGCTCGGAGGACCTGGACGCAGCTCCAGCACCCATGTTGTGTGGCTCATAACTGCATGTAACTCCAGCTCCAGGGGATCTGACATCCTCTTACGGCCTCTGGGGGTCACCTGCACATATGTAGTATACATTCACACGTACGTAAATAAAAACGATTCTTAAAACAAAAAACCCACAAGGCCGAAGAAGGTGAAAGCCGATACTCTAGATCATTCACTGGTCTCCACATGGGCATGTACTTGGGTACACACGCACACAAGAGACATGAGAGCACATACACGCAAAAAGAGAGACAGAGAGAGAGAGAGGTGATGGAGGGAGAGAGCTCTGAACATCTGTATATGGATATAGGATTGTTATCAGATCTGTCTTCTACTTTATTTTTACTTGCTTATTTTTACTTTTTTCAAGACAAGGTTTCTCTGTGTAATAGCCACGGCTATACTGGAACTCACTCTGTAGACCAGGCTGGCCTTAAACCCAGAGGTCCGTCCGCCTCTGCCTCCCAAGTACTGGGGTTAAAAGGTGTGCAGCAGAGCCGGGCGGTGGTGGCGCACGCCTTTAATCCCAGCACTTGGGAGGCAGAGGTAGGCGAATCTTTGTGAGTTCGAGGCCAGCCTGGTCTACAAAGCGAGTCCAGGACAGCCAGAGCTGTTAAACAGAGAAACCCTGTCTCGAAAAACAAAACAAACAAACAAAAAAAAGGTGTGCAGCCAATGCCACGGCCACCTAGCCTCATCTTCTATTTTAAATAGGGCCAAATCCTGCTTGGTTCCTCCTCCACTCAATTCTTGAAATATGACATTAACAGAACTCTCTACTTGACTAAAGTAATTGCAGATCCTGGTGTTTAAAATGTACATTTCCATGCCACTGGGTAAGGGTGCTTGCTGCCAAGCACAATGACTTGACTTGGGGGGTGGTACTCATACGGTAAAAGGAGAGAACTGTCTCTCTGAAATTGTCTTCTGACCTCCATATGTGCACTGTGGCACATGTATAACTTCCCATAAATAAGTAAAGCTAATAAATAAAAATAGATATTCATTATTAGCAAAAGAAATAATAAGAAGCAATATAGAGGTTAGGGGGTGGTGGCAGGTGTCTTTAATCCCAGTACTTGGGAGGTAGAGGCAGATGACTTTCTGAGTTTGAGGCCAGCCTGGTCTACAGAGTGAGTTCCAATACAGCCAGTGTTACAGCCAGAGCTACACAGAGAAATCCTGTCTAGAAAAACTTTTTCAAAAGTCATCTTTTTTCTTAATACTACATCAGGAGAAAGACTGTTTTTCTGAGTCATAAAACTAATTTAAGGAATTGATTTGATAAGCTGTTGAATTGAGAACATTCCCAAGAATATCAATCTTGTTTTTTGGTACAATATGGAGAATGACATGAATATTCATGACATTACTAAATTACTTCTTTGTCTGTTGAGTAAACCTGTACACAGACATGTTGAATACAAGGGTCTTGTGGGTGTCTCAGGCCTTTAAAGATTACTCCCTCATCTTGTGAAAATTACTTTCAAAGAAACACCTGTAGTTATAATTGGTTTTACTCTTTGATAATTCATTGCTTTGCTGATTTTTTTCTATATCCCCAAGAAATAAGACAAATCAGCTCCTTCAAGACAAAAGACCCTGAGGGGTATTTTGCTCTTCTTCCAGATACATGCTGGGAGAAAAGCAATTAAAAACTATGACTCACTTGATTTCTTTTTTAACTCAAAGCCTGAGGATTGTTTTCTTTTGAATTAGCATATCTGGGCTGGGACTATAACTCAGTTGCTTTGCATATGGGAGGCCCTGGGTTTGATCCATACCAACCTTACACTAAGTAAACATATCTCTTCAGAGCACTTTGTAACTTTTATTTGCATGTCTTGTTGATTCATTTGTCACAGCTAATTTTAGATTTATTTATTTATTTATACTATGGGTATGCAAGTTGTGTCTACATGTATGGATGTACACCATGTGAATGCCTAATGCCCAAAGAGGTCAGAAGGCACTGGATCTTCTGGAACTGTTGTTACAGATGGTTGTGAGTCATCTCTTCAAGAAGTGCTCTTGGCCGGGCGGTGGTGGCGCACGCCTTTAATCCCAGCACTTGGGAGGCAGAGGCAGGCGGATCTTTGCAAGTTCGAGGCCAGCCTGGTCTACAAAGCGAGTCCAGGACAGCCAGAGCTGTTAAACATAGAAACCCTGTCTCGAAAAACCAAAAAAAAATAAATAAATAAATAAAGAAGTGCTCTTAACCGCCTTAACTGCTGAGCCATCTCTCCAGGTCACAGCTCATTTTTTTTTTTTTTTTTTGAGACAGGAAGTCTGTTTTAACTACCTTTTGTTGTTGTGACAATGACCAAGGCAACTTATAGAAGAAAGCAATTAGCCGGGCGGTGGTGGCGCACGCCTTTAATCCCAGCACTTGGGAGGCAGAGGCAGGCGGATCACTGTGAGTTCAAGGCCAGCCTGGTCTACAAAGTGAGTCCAGGACAGCCAAGGATACACAGAGAAACCCTGTCTCGAAAAAACCAAAAAAAAAAAAAAAAAAGAAAGCAATTAATTTGGGGCTCACACCAAAGGAAACTCCATTTCCCCAAATTCTGCCAGACAAAAGCCAGCATTCCTCAGGAAGCTGTAAAGCCAGTTCCCCTCTACCCAAAGAAGCTGTTCCCCTTTTCATTGGCAGAAGGGACAAATGGCTGTCTGTGGTGCCTATTAGCACACCAAAGTGCATGCTGGCCTCCAGGCTCCTTCTGTGAAACTCAGTAAAACCTGCTACACATTTCAGAGTCCATGCTGGCATCCTAACTCTTCTCAGCTCTTCTCCCCTCATGCCCTAAACTTCTTCCGGCTCAGGAGTTTCCTTCCAGCCAGCTGCTCATTTCTACTTATAACCACTCTTTCAGCTATGGGTTCTCTTTCTTCCCCATATCCTCTGTCTTCGATTTTTTCTCTGTCCTCCCCATCTCTCTGCTCTGCTCCTGCTTCTCTCGTAGCCAGGGCCATTTGCTGGCTATGTTCCATCTACTACTTTCTCTCTCCTCTGGACTCTTCCAGATGACTCTGTCTGTTCATCCCTCATCTCTACAATAAAACCTTTCCTTTAGTGATACTGTGGAGCACTCATGTCGTCAGTAGGGAGCCTACGGGGGTGGGGGGGAAGCTAACTGGAAATGACATGAGGTTTTGAAACCTCTAAGCCCCCTCCCCACAACGTTTGTGACACACCTTCTCCAACAAAGCCACACCTCATAATCTTTCCCAAAACATTTCCCCCAACTGAGGATCAAGCATTGGAACATATGAGCCTATGGAGATCATTCTCATTCAAAACACCACAGTTCTCACGTGGCTACGGCTTTTCAGAACTTGCTGGGTAGACAGGCTGGCCTTGAACTCACAAAAATCTGCCTGCTTCTGCCTTTCAAGTACTGGAATTAAAGGTGTGCATAACCGGACATGGTTTTAGCTAATATTTATTTATTTATATTTGGGTGGGGCACAGGGGATTCCAGACATGGTTTCTCTGTGTAGCCCTGGCTATTCTGGACTCGCTTTGTAGACCAGGCTGGCTTTGAACTCACAGAGATCCACCCGCCTCTGCCTCCCGAGTGCTGGGATTACAGGTGTGTACCACCACACCTAGCTAATTTTTTAAAAAGATTTATTTTTGTTTTTAAAATTGTGCATGCATGCATGAGTGTGTGCATGCATGTGTGTGAAGCATGTAGGTGCCCATGGAAACTAAGATAGGGAGTCAAATCCCCTGGAACTGGAGTTACGGGCAGTTTTAAGCTGTCTGATGTGGGAGCTGGGTGGACTTTCTCTTCCTTTAAGTGCTGTTAACTTCCTCCTCGCCAGGCGTGGTGACACACGCCTTTAATCCCAGCACTAAGGAGGCAGAGGCAGGTGGAGCTCTGTGAGTTCAAGGCCAGCCTGGTCTACAAAGTGAGTCCAGGACAGTCATGGATACAGAGAAACCCTGTCTTGAAAAAC
Organism: Lophiomys imhausi; assembly: GCA_907164525.1. Classification (NCBI taxonomy): domain Eukaryota; kingdom Metazoa; phylum Chordata; class Mammalia; order Rodentia; family Muridae; genus Lophiomys; species Lophiomys imhausi. The sequence goes on from CAJQZJ010032290.1 coordinate 6,386,004, forward strand.
CTAAACAAACAAACAAACAAAAAAACTTCCTCTTCTTTCAAGCCAGGGTCTCATGTGGCCCAGACTGGACTGAAACTCTCTGCATAGCTGAGGATAACCTTGAACTACTGATTCTCTTAGCTTCATCTTCTGAGTTCTGAGATCAGGATTACAGATGTGCACTACCATGCTATGGCCGTTTATGTGGTGCTGTAGACTAAACCCAGGTCTTCATGGATGTTAGGCAAACATTTTACAAACCAACTTACTTATATCCCCAGTTTTGGCTCCTCATGTTAGAAAATGGAAATAAAAAACATTTTAGTGGGAACCAAGTAAATTTGAATGCTGACTGGTTATTGGCTGTTGTCTAGGAAGGTGTGAATTCTGATGTGATGCTGTCTGTGGTGGTTAGATTACTTTCAAATTGAGTTCTTATCTGATAAAGATAGCCATGCATGGCAGAGGCAGGCGAATCTCTGTGAGTTCAAGGCCAGCCTGGTCTACAAAGTGAGTTCAAAACAGCCAGAACTGTTTGTTACTCAGAGAAACCCTGTCTCAAAAAGCCAAAAAAAGAGATAGCCATGTACTGAAATATTTTGAGATTAAAAGATGAGTCCACAAGAGGGAATTTCTCTATAAAATATAAATTTTATTGTTCCTATAATTTGTGTTTGTTTGTTTTTGGATTTTCAAGACAGGATTTCTCCATGTAGCCCTGGCTATTCTGGAACTCACTCTGTAGACCAGGCTGGCCTTGAATTCACAGAGATCCACCTGCCTCTGCCTCCTGAGGTCTGGGTTTAAAGGCGTGAGCCATCACATCCGGCCATGTTTGCTTGTTTTTTGTTTGACAGGGGATTGATTATGTTTTCCAGGCTGGCCTCACACATGATCTCCAGACAAAGATGATGTAGGTCTCCTGATCCTCCTGCCTATACCAGCCAAGTATTGAGATTTCAGACATGTGCTGGGTGTTTTGTTTTGTTTTTTTGTTTGTTTGTTTTTCAAGACAGGGTTATCCTTGACTGGACTTGACTCACTTTGTAGACTAGGCTAGCCTTGAACTCACAGAGATCCACCTGCCTCTGCCTCCCAAGGGTTGGGATGAAAGGCGTGTGGCACCACAGCCCGGCTAACTATGTTATAGTTCAATCTCAGTGGCACCTCCAAATGCCAGAGTCCAAAAAGAGCCACATAAACCACTGAGTCACTGATCTCAGTCAGATATTGATGGTTTATTAAACACACACCCCAAAACTGGTCATAGCCACCATGACCAGGGTCACAGAGGTCTCGGAACCTAACTGTGATGTCCGTCTGCTTCCAAAGCAGGTTTTTTAAAAAAATATACGTAAGAAAAACCATAACCAGGTAACAACCAGGTAACCAGGTCTAGGAAACAAACCACATCTAGGTAGCAACAAGGTTCATGTATGAAACAAATCACATCCAGGTAGCAATCAGATAACCACATGTAGGAAGCATGGGGGTGGCGGCACTACATCATTTTGACTAGCTAGACAAAGCATTTCTAACTGATCTTTAATTTGATTGGTCCCAAGTGGAGCTGTAGGTGGGGATTCTTTAGAGTGTCAAGGCAACAATTCAACCAAGTACGAGTAATTTCATCTTATAACTAAAATGGAGACTGAAGAAAAAAATGGCTGCAGTTATGCTAAGAGCTAAAGTAGGCCTCAACAAACAAATCTTACAAAATATAAAAAAGAATAACTCTCTTTTTCCCCATCAGCTATGGACTGCTAAGAGTTCCTTCCATAGTTCGAGGTGGGACCTCAACTCCTCCCCCATCCTTCTTGAGTTTTGGCTCACTTGATCTTGAACAACATGAGTACAATGCCCAGGCTGTGTCTCACTCCCTTTTTTCCCTCAACAGTTTGGAATTATTTTTGTTTTTTTCTCACATTTTAGATTTATTTATTTTATTTATGTTTTGCCTGCTGTGTGTGTGTGTGTGTGTGTGTGTGTGTGTGTATGTATGTATGTATGTATGTCCATCACATGTGTGTCTTGTTACAAAGACAATTTTATTTCCTCCTTTTTAATTTGCATAGATTTTTTTTCTTTCTCGCTTAATTGCCTTGTGTCCAAGTTCAGAAGAAGGCATGAGATTTCCCCAGAACTTGATTTATGGATGGTTGTTAGCAGTAGATGCTGGTAACCCAATCTCACTCAACAGCAGCCAGTGCGCTTCTTAATGACTGAGCCATCTCTCCAGCCCCTGATTCTCACTTTTGTGGTAGACACTTTTTGCCATTATCAAGATGCCTCTGGTTGTCAATTCAGAGTTAAAAAATAATAATTCATAAAATTTTTGTCACACATTACAGGAACATGGGATGGGGTTTGTGTAATGTGACAAATTGTCTGAGTTTCTTTCTTTGAGGATGCTGCAGGGAGGTGGCAGTGTTGTCGCATTTCTGAAGCTGCCGATAGAAGGGAGAGTGGTTTGTACTGTCTGGAGTGCACAGTCAGTCACAGCCAATCTCTTTTCATTATTATTCATCATGTGTGTCCTTTTCCTAAAGAAGAACCTAGAATTTTCTCTAGACCAATACATCTTAAAAGAAAACACCAACTTGGGAGGCAGAGGCAGGTGGATCTCTGTGAGTTCGAAGCCAGCCTGGTCTACAAAGCAGAGTCCAGGACAGCCAAGACTATTACACAGAGAAACCCTGTCTCGGAAAGCCAAAATAAAGAAAAGAAAAGAAAACAACAGCATTCTTCTAATTTGGGAGAGGATTAGTAGCATTTAGAGATTTATTTATAAGCTGGGTGGTGGTGGCACATGCCTTTAATCTCAGCAAGTATAAGGGCCAGAGGCAGACAGTCAGAGAGCTGTGAAGTTCTGTCTTCAGGACATGGCGTTGCCTTTGCATGCTATGAACTCACTGCATATGTGCTTATCTGACAAAATCAAGTCCACAAGATTAGTCAACATTCCAACAGTTGGCACCAACTGGACTCCATAGGTGTCTTAGGGTTACCAAAAAAAACAAAAAACAAAAAAAAAAAAACAAAAAATGTGACCAAAAGAAGCTTGAGGAAAGCTTCCGTCTCTGGAGTCACAGTTCATTGAGTGAAGTCAGGGTGGCAACTCAAACCGGGTGGAACCTGGAAGCAGAAGTTGATGAAGAAGCTCACTGGCTTGCTCCTCATGACTTGCTCAGCCTGCTTTCTTATAGAACCCAGGACCATCAGCTCAGGGGGTGGCACCCCCACAATGAGCTGAACCCTACCCCATCAATCACTAATTACGAATATGTTCTACAGGCTGGCCCCCAATCCAATCTTTGAGAGGCTTTTTCTCAACTGAGGTTCTCTCCTCTCAGATGACTCTAGCTTGCGTCGGGTTGGCATAAAACAAGTCATCACAACTGGTTACAAAAAGTCTGGGAGAACATGAACTGGGGGGGCGGGGAAGGATGTATTGAGGGTGTCTGAGAGAAGTGGGAGTTTAGAGTAGGGGATGGATATGCTTGAGATATATTGTATAAAGTTATCAAGCAAGAAATAAAAGATATTCTATCGAACAGAGTCAAACCAAACAAACAATGAAAGGGCAGGGGACATTGCTAATGAGTATTTGATTAGCATTATCTCAGAAATGTGGTCAGACTGCAGAAATACTTAGAGGTAGGTGGTCTCAATTCTTTCTGTGTATTGGGAGGCCTATGTGAACCAAGACGGTAGGAAGTGGTGTGATACTGTTGAGAGATCACACCCTGATTATCACCATAAAACAGAAACTGTGGGCCAGCTCCCGAGATTAAAACATGAGGAAAGCCAGTACTGCTGCTTCTGGGATTAAACATTAACAGGAATGGCAAGATGAAGAGGCATCCTTGGGAAAATGTGTTGCTAGGGGGCATCATGAACCCCCAATTCTCACTCTTGTTCTGTCTTGGTAAGTTTGAGGGGGAGCAGGGCTGTTCGGGGTGGGCGGGTGGGTTGTGGAGGCAGATGCAGTCTGTAAAGACAGTGAGTTAGCTAGTGAGGCTGAAAGGAAAAGTGAATAAATTTCATTTTGTGAACATGTGAGGAACGTGTTGGATGCTTTAGACACATTTTCCTGTTTCCTCCAAATCAGTAGATTCTGAACTTCTCAGTGGCTTTCTGCCGCATGAACATCTGGATTCTTTCTTTTGTGTTTGTTGTGTGGTGTTTGTGTGTATGAAGGTGCCTGTGTGCACACACATGGTAAGCCAAGGCAGATGCTAGGTATCTTTCTTTGTTCTCCCCTCTGTTTTATGAGGTTTCTCGTTGAAGCTGGAGCTTGATGTTTCAGCAAGGCTGGCTGGCTAGCAGGCTTCCTGGGTCAGCCTGACTATGTTCCCCAGTGCTGGGATTACAGGCACGCACACCCATGTCCTATTTTTAATGTACGTACTAGAGATTTGAACTCAGGTCCTCTTGTTTTCACAAGGCTCCTTGTTACCAACAGAACCAGAGTGGCTACATCAGTGAAGAGAATGTCTTTGTCTCTTCCACACCCAGCTACCGCCAAACATCTTTAATAAAAACAGCCCACATATCTAAAAACAGATGAGTAGATACAGAAAATGAGGCACATAGGCACAACGGAATTTTATGTGGCCCCCCTTTCCTTTAGAAAATGAAGCCATGACATTTGCAGGGAGATACTGTTAACCATTGTGTTAAGGAAAATAAGCCAGACTCAGAAAGACAAATCCTCTCTCTCTCTCTCTCTCTCTCTCTCTCTCTCTCTCTCTCTCTCTCTCTCTCT
>CAJQZJ010032290.1:6405790-6453026 GCA_907164525.1 Lophiomys imhausi
GGGGGCTCACAGAGACTGAAGCAGCAATCGTGGAGCCTACATGGGTCTGTACTAGGTCTTCTGTGTATGTGCTATGGGTGTTGTCTTGGTGTTTTGGGGAGATTCCTGAGAATGGGAGTGTCTCTGTCTCCTTTGCCTGCTCTTGAGATCCCTTTCCTCCTGCTGGGTTGCCTTGCCTAGCTGTGCTGTGTTGGTTAATGTTCCTGGGAGGCCTGTTCTTTTCTGAGGGAACACGGGGCATGGGGTGGATCTGACGGAGAGGAGCAGTGGGGCAGGGAACTGGGAGGAATGGAAGGAGGGGAAGCTGCAGTCAGGATGCATTCTATGAGAGAAGAACGAAATCATCATCATTATCATCTTCTCAGGAACTCATCCTTGTAGAGCAAGCACTTCACTGGCTCTGCCACATCCCTAGCCTGCCTTTTTTTAAGTTATTTTATTTACCGTTTTTACTTTGAGTTGTAAGAATATAAAGATTGTCTTGGTTTGTTTTTTACAAGACAGAGTTTCCCCTTGAACAGTACTGGTTGTCCTGGCCTTGCTTTATAGACCAGGCTGGCCTCGAACTCACAGAGATCCACCTGCCTCTGCCTGCTGAGTATTGGGATTAAAGGCATGTGTCACCAACACCCAGTTTATAATGTCTTTTTAATGTTAAAGACTTTGAACTTTGATAAATAGTAACAATCAAAAATGCCTTTTCTGTAAAGGCTAAACTTTTGGTGGTTGGTGGCATGGCTAATCAGGTACATGCACTTAACCAACAAGCCCAGTGTTGCCTGGAAAGAGATAATTATCTCTTGGCAAGTTGTTTTTTTTTAACCTCTACACACCCTCATTACATGTGTGCATGGACACACACTAAGAAAAAAATATATAAAATAAGAACAAAAAAAAAAAACCCAACAAGTTTTGTATACTATTAGAGAAATTACTGCCTTAAACAGGAGGGGGCTCTCAGTTCTACTTAGCAGAAAACCACATGTAGGGGCTAAAGAGATGTTCATTTGTTACAGTACTTGCTCTCTTGGAGCAACGGTTTGGCTTGGAACCATCCACAACTCCAGTTCCTGGTCTACAAAGCCAGGGCTTTGTTGTGTAGTGTTTGTTTTGTAATGGAGGCGAACAATGAGGTTCTTACGTAGTAGTGATGCTGTCTGCCTTTCCCTGTGGGCATAGCCTTCAGGTAACCTTGTTGCTGTGTTTAATTGTGAAGCTGTACTCTTTGAGATGAGCTGATTCATGTGCAGGCTTCTGGTGTTTTGTTTTTTGTTTTTCTGTGTAGCCCTGGCTGTCCTGGACTCACTCTGCAGACCAGGCTGGCCTCGAACTCACAGAGATCTGCCTGCCTCTGACTCCTAAGTGCTGGGTGTAAAGGTGTGCGCCACCACGCCCATCATTTGCAGGCTTCTTTAAGGACAGACCCATGCATTACACCAACCCCTACTCTTCGCCCTTTCCTCCTGCCCTCCTCTCCTCCTCTTACTTCTTCTGCTTTTGGTGTGTGTGCATTCATGTGTATACGTAAAGGCACTCATGCCAAGGTGTATGTGTGGAGGTCAGAAGACAACATTGGCTCCTAACGGTCCTTGCCTTCTGCCTTGTGTGAGACAGGGTCTCTTGCAGTTCACTACTGTGGATATCAGGCTAAGTGGCCCACAAGCTTCTGTGGATCCTCTTCCTGTCTCATGACAGTACATCTGGTTTTAGATGCACTCTACTGTAGCTTTTTATCTTTTCTCAATACTTTGTGCATTCTCCTAACTGACCTCTTACAACATCATTTCTGGCTCAGCTTGTCCTGGTTCAACGGTCTCCTATCTTCACTCTGATCAATCTCTTTTCTTCTCTTCTCTAGCCCTACTCAATCTTCTTTCTTTCTGCACCAACTGTCTTCTCTAATTCTACCTTCTGACCCTGCTCTTCTGCCACCTGGATCCTACTCCTCTCTCTCAGCCTCTGCTGGGTTTTTGTATCCCAGAAATCCAAGAGACAATCAACACTGAAGGTCATAGGATCAAACAATTCTAAAGGCTAAGCATTCCCAAAGGGCCAGTTGACTAGACCCTGGGGATCCTTTAAATTCGCAGGCACACAAAATAGATCACACTACACACTACCGTATCAACTTTATGTCAGTTCTGGGATTCAGGCACTTCATCCACTTAGCCATTTCCCTTGTTCCCTACCGTTCAACAGCTCCCCTTGAATGAAAGGGAGATACACAGCGAACTAGACTTTCCTCTGCTACCTTCAAAGTCTCTGAAGCTCACTCCTAACATGTCATTTTGTGGTCTGAGGAGGTGTGCTGACCTACCACTGATTTCTGTGTTCTATAGATCTATCTCCTTTGATCTATGTTGCGCCTATGATTCACTCTTCATACATCAAGGGAGGTAGAGAGCAGAGGCAGAAACGAGAAAAAGCTAAACAAAGGCAAAGAGCTGTGTAGGGGTTAGATAAATTAGATTTAGAAAATATATAGGGGTTTCTGATACTGTCTCTTAATTCGGGGCATGAACAGCATTATCAGCATGAAGTCAGGAAAAACAGGAAAGACTTAATAGACTGAAAAACAACGTTGAAGTCAAGAAAAACAGGAAAGACTCAATAGACTGAAAAACAAGGTTGAAGTCAGGAAAACAGGAAAGACTTAATGGACTTGAAGAAACAAAGTATCTGGCCTGACATTGTTTTCAGCTGCTAAGTGGGCGGAGCCCAAATTAAGCTGAAACAGAGTTCCTCCTATTTAAGGACAGTGCATGGAGCCCAGAGAAAGGGAAGAGGCCCCTGATGCTAGAGAGCTCCAAGAGTCCTGCTGAAAAAAGGGCTGGCCATTGATGGCCAGCTCTCTCCCTGAAGCAGAAAGAAGCCGGTGAGCAAAGAAAGCCTGAGCAAGACACCAAAAGGCCAAGGACTGGACCCTGTGGCTCAGCTTTTGCCTGGAGGGGTTTGATCTGTCCGATCAGTGTCCTAAGGGAAACTGTGCCTGGCTTTAAAGACTGAGGCAGAGCAGCTGAGTTCCTGATTCAAAAGAAGTAAGTTGGCCTGCAGACGGCTGGGGTCTCCCACAGAGAAGAAAGCATGAAGCCTTATTTAAGGTGAGACTGCAATAACCAACGACCCTGACGAACCTGCATCTGAGAGATCCAGAAGAAGGACTGCTAAGTGCGTTAAAGAATCTACAACAAAGACTGTGTTCCTGACGACTGAGGACCTGCCCCAGAGACTGTATCATTCTAAAAGGTTATGAAAGTAGTTGTTATAATTATCAATAGGTTTAGTGGATAGGTTAAAGGGGTTGTAGGAATTTATAGGATTAATAGTTAAGAAATTGTTGGTGTTTGTTATAAGTGAATTTAGTAATAAATAAATAAGTGATAAATAATAATAACTTAAAAGATCGGTTACAGAGCTGAGGTACAGTTGAACACAAAGATGAGGAGATAAAGGAATATCTATTGAAACTCATAGTCAAGTCTTTAGAGAACACAGTCCAGGATGCAGGCAGACATACAGGAGTCAGATTTGGTCAATCTGTCTGTGAAGGAGGGATGCCCTCTGTGGCCAGTGATGATCATCTTCCTCCTTTTAGAGCCCCCAGATACCATGACAGAAGATTCCCCCATCCCCATCAGTGGCAACCTCACCCGGGTCAGGGTGACTGTGAAAACGTGCTGATAAGTGAAGGCTTCCTGTTTGAAGCCTGGCATAGCTGGAGACTGTCTCCGAATAGACCTCGGTAAAATAACTGAACATTCTTTTTCTTTTTTATGGGCTATTGTGTAATTATGACTGTTTTCTTCTTCCCAGGTTGACAGAAGTGTAATTGACAGATGTAAATTGAATGCATTTATTATGAAGTAAGTTCTTGACATACTTAATTTAAAAATTAATGTGTATGTGTTTTGCCTGAGTGTATGTTTGTGTACCAGATGTATGTCTGTACCATGTGCATACCTGACCACCACATGGGTGATGGGAATTGAACCAGGTCCTCTGCAAGACCATCCAGTACCATATAAGTCCATCCAAGACCATACAGTAACCACTGAGTCATCTCTCTAGCCCCAACATATTTAATTTCTATGTGTCAATTATACTTCAATCACACTAGGAAAAAATAATTAAGAAATCAATTATGTACTGAATAAGAAATTTCACCGGTCATGAAATGGTTGCCAAAAAGCAGCTATCAAATCTACCTACCAGTTCAGAGCTACTTTTGTGGCAAATTTTAATTGTCCAATTTAGCCTCATTACTCAAAGTTATAGAGTACTATGCTGTACCCTAAATCAATATGGGTTCATCTAAAAATGAGATAAGATACCACAGGTCCCACCCAGTGGTATTTCAGGGTTCTCCACAAAGGCACACAGGAAAATTCTTTTCACCATAGGATAGGTAGTGGTAAGAAACAGGAGAGATAGTTCAATGGTTAAGAGCACTTGTTGCTTTTACAGAGGACAGGGTTTGGTTTTCAGCACCCACACAGTGGCAACAACTGCCTATAACTCCAGTGCCAGGGTGTCCAATGCCCTCTTCTGACTCTGAAGGCACCAAACACACTAATAGTGTACCTACACAGATTCAGGAAAAAATTCATACACATAAAATAAAATGGTAAATATAGAATAAGTTCAAAAGGTGGCTTGTGGGTGTAACTCAGTTGGTAGAGTGCTTGCTCATCATTCACTTTTTTAAAAGTTATTTTATAGCTGGGCGTGGTGGCGCACGCCTTTAATCCCAGCACTCTGGAGGCAGAGGCAGGCGGATCTCTGTGAGTTCGAGGCCAGCCAGGTCTACAGAGTGAGTCCAGGACACCCAGAGATACACAGAGAAACCCTGTCTCGAAAAGCAGAACAGCAGCAGCAACAACAACAAAATACCCTGAACATCTTCTTTGGCAATGTCGGCTATCTAGAATAGGTAAATTATATATTTACCTCTCTATATATAACATATCATGTGTTTCTGTCATATACACTTACATTCTTTTCTTAAAGATTTATTAATTTTCATGTGTGTGAGTGTTTTGATGGTTGTAAGCCTACATGTGAGTGCTAGGAGTTGGAAGAAGGTTCTCTGTAAGAGTAGTTAAGTGCTTAACTAGGTAACTACTAGTTAAGGTCTTAATGTTGAACCATTGCTCCTTAGTGAATACTTGGCCCATTCTTTTTAAAATTATCAATGTATAATGGCAGCTTATAGTAAGGGAGCTTGTTATGACTTTTCTTTTTTTTTTTAAGATTTATTTATTATGTATACAGTGTTCTGTCTGCAGGTATATCTGCAGGCCAGAAGAGGGCACCAGATTTCATTATGGATGGTTGTGAGCCACCATGTGGTTGCTGGGAATTGAACTCATGACCTCTGGAAGAGCAGCCAGTGCTCTTAACTACTGAGCCATCTCTCCAGCCCTTGTTATGACTTTTCAATACAGGCATGTAATGAACTTTGATCATATTCACCCCTCTATTACTCTTTCTCATCCCCAATCTTTCTCTGTTCCCCATCCACATCTCTGATGGTTTGAATGTGAATGGACCACACAGGTTTATGTGCCTGGTCCCCTGGAACCGTTTGGACAGGCAGCATGACTGGTGTTAAGTGTGCCATTGGAGGTGGACTCTGAGCATTACACTTGTGTGATGGCTCGTTTGGATTGCCAACTGGACACAATAGACTCACTTGGGGGTGTCTTAATGAGGGACTATCTTAATAAGGACTATCATTAAGTTGGCCTGAGGTCATTTAATTGGGTTTTCTTAATTGGGATTAATTAAGGTGGGAAGACCTACTCTGAATTAGGGTGGTACCGCTTCTTGGGTCACCCAGATTTTCTAAAAGCACAAGAGCTGGGTATTAATTAGCCTGCACGCTTTAGTTCATTACTTTCTGCTCTTGACCATGGATGCAACATGACTAGCTGCTTCAAGTTCCTGCTGCCTTGATGTCCTCTCAGTGATGGACTTTAAACTTACTTGGACTGGGAGGCAAATAAAGTCTATTCAAGTTGTATTGTTTTGAAATGGGGTCTCAGTATGTGGCTTTGGCTGTCCTGGAACTCACTGTATAGGCTAAGCTGGCCTTAAGCAGACAGCGATCCACCTGCTTCCATCTCAGGTGTTCCGGGGTTAAAGGTGTCCACAGCCAGGCCTGGTCTTTGTTGGCGTGTTTTATCACAGCCTTATGGGAAATGAAACTTAAGACAGCCGGCTTCTTGTTCCATGTCAAGCTCCCTGCTTGATGTGAAAAGCCTCCAGAACATGGTGCCACTACCACAACCCACACCACGCCGTGATGGGCTGAAACTGTGAGCACAAATAAAATTTTTCTACCTTGAGTTGTCTCTGTCAGATATTTTATCACAGAAGTCATGAAGATAAGGAATATGACATCACTAATTGTCTCTCCTTCATGTGATTTTTCTTTCTTGACCCCATGTATGAAAGAACAAATGTGACACTGTCTCTGTGGGCCTCCCATAATTCACTTGATGTGACTGGGTCCATTTTTAGTTGGGTTATTTCAGATGAAAGCAGAAGGGAGGACGATAGGGTGTGGGAAAAGGACTGGAGAAGATGGGAGAGGGCTGAGATGAGGGAGAGGGAAGAATAACAACAAAAGCACAAGGATACACGTGCACAAAAACATCTATGAAATCCATCACTTTGCATGTTAACTTAAATAAACATTATTTTTAACATTTTATTTTTACTTTTTAGTTGTGTGTATGTGTGTATGTGTGTGTGTGCATGTGCCAGGGAGGGTAGGTGTTCAAGGGGAGAGATGTCAGGTTCCCTGGAGATGGGGTTACAGGCAGTTGTGAGCCACCTGACATGGGTCCTGGGACTGGAACTCAGGTCCTTTGGAAGAGAGCCATGCGCTCTTAGCCACTGAGCCATCTCTCCATCCCTTAAGATAATTTTAAAAGGAAGACATGAAGTTCAGAGGGAGCTGTGATGGAGGGACTGGGGAGAGTTGAGATGGTATGATCAAGATACATCGTATACATTTATGAAAATTTCAAAGAAAACCAGTTTCAGAAGGACAGAAAATAATTTGCTTAAAGATATGACTGTTGGAGCTGGAGAGATGGCTCAGAGGTTAAGAGCACTGGCTGCTCTTCCAGAGGTCCTGAGTTCAATTCCCAGCAACCACATGGTGGCTCACAACCATCTATAATGAGATCTGGTGCCCTCTTCTGGCCTGCAGGCATACATGCAGACAGAACACTGCATACTTAATAAACAAATAAATCTTTAAAAAATATATGACTGTTACAGAATAAGTAGACTAAATAGCCAGAAGATAATGATAATAAAATTGTAACACTAGAAAAAGAAAGAAAAAGGGGAAGGAAGGGTAGGAGGGATGAAGGGGAGAGGCGTGAAGGCACGAGTGGGGACTAGTTTGGAAGTGGGGGGGCTGGTGGAGGCAGGAAGGTCGGGTGAATGTGGCCACAGGATACTGTATGCAAGCATGACATTGTCAAAAATGAACACATCAAAATGTAAAACATCTCAGGTAAGATTTCAGCTCAGGAGGGCAGGTCCCAGTGTAGGCAGAGCTGCTCATGGGCTGGTGAAGATGTCACCATCCCTGGCTTCTTGCTTCCTGGGTCAGTTCAGGAAGGAAACTGTGCAAACAGCTAAGCAGGCAAGTGTCAGGGCAAAGCTTCAGCCTGCAGGTTCCAGGGACAAAGTGGGGCCAGGAGAGAACTGTGGTGGCCCCCTGCCCTGCCTCTTCTTCCTGAGAGCTGAAGACAGGATCTTGACTTGGGGACCAGGGGAGCTATGGACATATATTTCATATACATGCTTTGCCTGGGTGAGTCTCCAGGGCTGTGGCAATTGCTTGGCTATGTGAGAAAAACTCACAGTGGGCTCAAAGTGGTGACTATGTGTGGGCATAGAGGCAGGGGTGGGAGCAGCTCACGTACATCAGTACCAGGTCCACACTTAAAAGACTCTCTTTACTGCAAGAAGTGCAAGCTCCTTGGGGGGGTCTCTGCATCTCCTTTCTCGGCCCCACAATCTTACTTAGGTTGAGGTATAGGAACTGCCAATGGTAGAGCTATAGGTAAGATGCAGATCTTCCTAACCCTCCCCTTCCTTGAGCTAATTTTAACACCCAGGGTTTGAACCTAACCTCATGGAACTGGCCTCAGTGCATGAAGAGGAAAGTGGAATTGTTGGCTTGTTTACATTATACAGCAGCTCCTCTTCAAGAGGTCCCTAGTTCCTCCCTGGTGCAAGAGTAGGGATAGGTTGTGTGTAGGGTGGCAATCAAAATGCCACATCTGCCCTGTTCCTTCTCCTTTTTCTGCTCACAGCCCCCCCCCCCCCCCCCGGCCAGCGCTCTTCTCTCTGTGTCTGCCTTTTAGAGGGAGTCTCCATCCACAGTACCTCCAAACCTCTGGCCACAGGACAGAGTAAAGAGCTCCTCCAGGAAATATCCTGATACACACTGTGTTGCTTTACTGGGGCTGCTGCACCCAAGTGCCACCAACCTGTTGGTTTAAAACAAAGGAAATTAATTTTCTTTGCTACATGAGCTACAAAGATGTTCACAGTCACAGAGATGAAGGTGTAGACAATGTTGGTTGTTTTGGAAAGGAAGGAAGGGAGATCCTGCTCCATGCCTTTCTTGTAACTTGTAGCTCCTAGTGGCAACTGGCAATGTGTTTGGGGGCATTGCTTGTTGTTGCTATTGTTTTACATTTTTAAGCCATATATTTTTAAAGACAGAGTGTCTTAGGGTTTGTTAGTATCCTTTTTGTCGTTGTTTTGGTTTGGTTTTGGTTTATTAGTATGTTAATTAGCAATAGAATATTGCTATGAAGAGATACCATGACCATGGCAAACTCTTATAAAGTAAGGCATTTAATTGGAACTGGCTTACAGGTTCAGAGGCTTATCATCATGGCAGGAAGAGTGGTGGTGAGCAGGTAGACATAGAGAGGTAGTTGAGAGCTCTACATCTGTATCAGCAGACAGAGAGAGAGAGAGAGAGAGAGAGAGAGGAGAGAGAGAGAGAGAAGAAGAAGAAGGAGGAAGAGGAGGAGGAGGGAGAGAGGGAGGGAGGGAGGAACGGAGGGAGGGAAGGAGGGCCTGGATTAAGCATGTGAAACCACAAAGCCCACCCCCAGTGACACACTTCCTCCAACAAGGCCCAGATGTCCTAATCCTTTCAAATAATGTCACTCGTAAGAGCCTGTGGGGGCCATCTTCATTCAAACCACCACACAGGATTTCACTAAGTAGCCAGGGCTGGCCTGGAACCTACAGAGGTCCACCTGCCCCTACCTCCTAAGGGCACGTGTCACCACACCTAGCAACTTTTATTTATTTACTGTGTGTCTATATGTGGGCAAACACAAGCCACAGCATCGGTGTAGAAGTCGGAGGACAACTTTCTGGAGTCGGGTCTCCCCTCCCACCATGTGAATGTGGGTTACTGAACTTAGGTCTTCAGGCTGCGTGACAACTACACTCACCTGCTGGGCCATCTTATTAGTCCTGCTGTTGTAGTTTTTGTTTGTTTTGTTTCATTTTTACACAAGATCTCTTATTTGGGCCTGCCTGGCCTGAAACCTGCTATGTAGACCAGGTTGTCCTAACTCCGTCTCTGAAGGATTGGGATTACAGGCCTGTGTCACCATTCCCTGCTGTGTGGACCTTCTTTGATCAGGGGATATAGCACTGCCTAAGTCTTCATGGCTGTCCGTGTCTGTATCTCTTTTTCACCTCTGAGTGACATCAGTCATAATGGACCAGAGGTCCAGCTTAGTCCTGGATAGGTTTGCCTCAGCCTAACCACATTTGTAAAAACTAAACACTGCTGTTTCCTGATAAGATCCTGCTCATGAACACTCTGCTTATTTACTTATTTTAAAATTATTTATCTATCTTTATGTGTGCGGGTGTTTTGTCTGTATGTGTATCTGTGCACTACAGGTGTGCAGAGCCTTTGGAGGTCAAAAAAGGGCATTTGTAAAAGAACAAATCAGTCCTAAATTCTCTCCTTCCCCCATGGCTATAATTGTTCCAGGGAAGGAGCTGTGATGCAAGATGGGCTAACCAGACTCTGTTGGCAGGCTTCTCCTTTCCCCTGCTCCTACCTTCATACAGGATCTTGTGTATCCCAGGCTGCCCTTGAACTAGCCATGGAGACAAGGATGGTCTTGAATTTTGCATCCCCCTGCTTCCACCTCCAACGTGCTGGTATTACAAGCATGTGCCACCGTATGTGGTTTATACACTGCTGGAAATCAAGCCCAGGCCCTTGTGCATGCCAGGCATGTACTCTACCAGCTGAGACACATTTCCAGTTTGGAAATGTCATCGAAGACCTCTTCTGAACTCTGTGGTCCCTTGGCATGGACATGGTGCACAGACATCCATGTGAGCCATATAGCCATAACACATTTAAAAATGTATGTGGATACTGATTGATTGATTGATTGATTTTTGAGACAGGGCTTCTCTGTGCATTGCTGGCTGTCCTGGAACTCACTGTGAAGACCAGGCTGGCCTCAAACACAGAGATCTGCCTGCCTCTGCCTCCTGAGTGCTGGGATTAAAGGCATACACTACCACTGCTTGGTTCTGTATATGGATTTTTGTTGTTGCTGTTGTTTTGAGACAGGGTTTCTCTGTGTATCTCTGGTAGTCCTGTAGTCATTTTGTAGACCAAGCTGGCCTTGAACTCACAAAAATATACCTGCCTCTGCTTCCCAAGTACTGGGATTAAAGGTATGCACCACCATGTCTGGTCATACAGTATATTTTTTTTTTGTTTTGTTTTTCGAGACAGGGTTTCTCTGAATATCTCTGGCTGTCCTGGACTCGCTTTGTAGACCAGGCTGGCCTCGAACTCACAAAGATCCGCCTGCCTCTGCCTCCCAAGTGCTGGGATTAAAGGCGTGCGCCACCACCGACCGGCCATACAGTATATTTTAATCATTTATCCCCACTCTCCCTTTCAACTCCCTCCAGGACACCCTCATCACATCTCTCTTTCTTCTTCTATCTTCCTTCCTTCCTTCATTCCTTCCTTCTGTCCTTCCTTCCTTCCTTCCTCTTTCTTAACTCATTGAGTTCAGTTACTGTGGCCCACATGTCTACAGGTATGGATCATCCAGTGGGACATGGGCAACCTACCTGTGGCTGCACCCCTAAAGCAAAGTGGTTCTCCTTCCTTCTTTAAGCAGTAATTAGCTTTTCAGCTAGGGGTGGAACCTCAGAAGTCCCTCACAATTCCATCATGGAATCCTCCCCCAACCCCCAAGCAGGGTTTCTCTGTGTGGCCTTGGCTGTCCTAGAACTCACGCTGTAGACCAGGCTGGCCTTGAACTCAGAGACCCACCCGCTTTTGCCTCTTCCTCTGTTGGGATTAAAGGTGTGTGCCAGCACTGCTTGGTAACTGTGCTGGAATTTTAACTGGTTTGATCCTGTGCTGACCGTTGCTGTGGATTCATACGAATCTCCATGAGAGAGGGTAAAAATACCCGAGATGCATTGATTTTTTTTTTAATATTTATTTATTTATTACGTATACAGTGTTCTGTCTGCAGGTATGCTTACAGGCCAGAGGAGGGCACCAGATTTCATTATGGATGGTTGGGAGCCACCATGTGGTTGCTGGGAATTGAACTCAGGACCTCTGGAAGAGCAGTCAGTGCTCTTAAGCGCTGAGCCATCTCTCCAGCCCTGATTTTTTTTTTAAACAGTTACTGAGGCAAAAGTCACAGCACATAAAACCAGCCACTTGAAAGTCTACCCAGCAGGGACAGTTGTTATATTCGCAGTGTTGTGCAACCACCGCCTTTATCTAGTTCCAAGAGAGTGTCATCACCCCCACAGAGACAGCGTGCTCCCTCAGCTCCCCATACCTCCTGCTCCTGGTATCTACTAATGAGCTCTTGGTCTCTCTGGATTTGCAAATTCTGGATAATGTACAAAACAGAATGACACAATGTGTGACCCTTGCTCCTTCACTTTTAGTTAGCATTGGGTTTTTGTTTGTTTTTTTCACTTTGTCCTCCTGCCTCCATCACCCACCGGCCAGAGATTACAGGGGTGCAAATTAATGCCCACTCTGTGTGGAGCTAGGTGTAGAATCCAGTGCTGTGTACATGCCAGACAAGCGTTACACCAACTGAGCTAGATCCCCAGCCCTGAATTTAAATGAAAAATTAAGGAGAGTCTACTTACCAGTCATGGCCATTCTAATGGTTACCACCACTCAAGGTCTGTCCGCTAATTGTCAATTTCACACAGCCCAGAGTCATCTGGGAGGAAAGACTCCACCTAGGAATTGCCTACATCAAGCTGGCCATGTCTGTGGGGGACAATCTGGATTATTAATTTATGCAGGAGGGCCCAGCCCACTGTAAGTAGCACTATCCCTAGGCAGGTGGGCCTGGGCTGTATAAAAAAGCCAGCTAAGTATGAGCCTGAATGAGTAAGCCAGCAAGCAGTCCCTCCGTGGTTTTTGCCTCCAAGTTCCTGCCTTGTTTCCCCTCAATGATGGATTGTTTCCTGGATGTGTAAGCTAAGTGAACAGTTGTATATGTTTATATTTACCATATAAACAAATGGTAAGTAGCAACAGGTCTTATTCAGAAGCAAAGAGAAAATACAGGTCTGATACACTACAAGATCACAGCAGGCTACTCAAACGAGGGGGCTCAAGATCCCTGGTCACTGCCTGGGGCTTTCTTTTGTGGGTCTAGAAAGAGGGGCTGATTATGAGGGGCAGGATGCAGGTGGTTTTTTTGGATTTGATTGATGGGTTTGGATGTGTAAGCCTTTGTTCACTGTACATGTCTTTACCCATGATGCATCTGATTTTAATCATGCATGGGCATAATATAGCAAACAGAGATTTCCCCCTAAATGTTTATTCAAAGGACATATTTTGACTTACTCCTTATGCACCCAAAACCTCTTCAGCCTGGATTGGCCCTTTTCCCTTAGTCTCAGGGAAAGATTTAGGATGTTTTTGGTTACAAAAGAGGAGTTACCAAGCAGTTGTTAGGGAGGAATGACCTAATGTATTGTTTGGAGCCGGGGGTAGGTGTGTGGTGGAGGTCCCACTGTGTAGAAGCACATACTGCCCTAGCCAAGCGGCCTTCTGAATTGTTCCATTATCCACCCAAGTCTGTCTTGGTAAACCAGTGAGTTTTACCGGGAGTACGAGGGATTACTTACACAGTCAACCACATTATGAAAAAGTGCACCCCCACATAAATCACAGCTCATAAAAGCTACATACCTGGACCGGCCTAAAAACTGTGCAGACTGGAAAGTCTCTCCTAGCCAGCAAAGGGAACTGCCTTTATAGCCCTGGGGGAGGTGCCCTGTCAATATCCCTGCTGGGAAGGCTTCAGGAGTCTAGCAGATTTTGTTTACTCCCTGAGCCTACTGAGTTTCACCCACTCCCCTAGTTTCACATTCTCCCTTCCCAGCCAGGAGGTAGTGTTTCAAGTCAGAGGAAACAGATACTGACCAACTTTTTTCTTCCAGGGCTGTGCCTATGCTGTGGAGATGAGGAGGATGGAGGTGAGTTTCCTTCCACATGACCTCTATGTGGCCCCATGGGCCACTATCCATGACCTTCTCCTTCTGTAGTAGCTGTGTTACAACTCTGACAGGTACCCTGGCAACTGAGACCCAAGGAACACCACACAGTCACACTGAACGACAAACCTCACACAAGAGGTTTACTGGGGCAGACACAGGAGGAGGGTGGTTGCCTGGGCTCAGGAGAGAGGCATCAGGGAACTGAGTGAGAGAGGCAGACTTTATACAGTGTTTCTTGGGGAACAGGTTTTTCCAGGGTGGACATTTCCAGAGTAGGGATTGGTGAGATTTCAAGTCCTGAACTTGGGGCGAGCTCAGGGATTGGTGGGTTTCCAAAACCAGCAAGTGAGCTTTTAGCCCTACAGTAGTTAGTTTTCCTGTTGCTGTGGCAAATAGTCTGACAAAGTAACTTAAGGGAGAAAGGGTTTCCTCTGGCTTATACTGCTTGAGGTTGCAGCCCATCCTGGTGGGGAAGTGACAGCAACAGGAGTGGGTCACATCCCATCAATAGTCAAGAGTCAGAGAGTGGTCAGAAGAGTTGGCTCAGTGAACAAAGGCTATTGCTGCCAAGACTGACAACCTGGAACCCATACAGTACAAGGAGAGCATCAACTCCCAAAGTTGTGCTCTGACATTCATGTACACACTGCAACACATGTGTACCACACACACACACAAAATAAAATTTTATTTTATTTACATTTCTTAAAAATTTATTTTATGTATGAGTTTCAGTTCATTTATGTGAATGTACCATGTGTGTGCAGTACCCAAAGAAGCCAAAAGAGGACATTGGATCCCCTGGAACTGGAGTTACAGACCGTTGTGAGCTGCTACTTGGGTGCTGGAACCCAACCTAAGTCCTCTGCAAGAGCAGCTAGTGCTCTTAATCATGACCCATCTCTCTAGCCCTAAAATGAAACAACAATAAAAGAACTTTAAAATATTTTTAATCATGTATATGCATGTGTGTTATATGCATGTGTGTTTGTGTGCAGGAATGCAGGTGCCTTTGTAAGCCAGAGGTGTCAGATGCCCTGGAGCTGGAGTTACAGGTGGTTAAGAGTCACCTGACATGGGTTCTCTGGAACGTTCTTAGCCACCCAGTCATCTCTCCAGCCTGAAGTAAGGATATTTAAGAATGAGAGAGCAATGAACACTTATGCTCAGAGCACTTTGTCCTTTAAAAAATATTCTTGCATTTATCCATGCATATGGGTCTGCGGGATGTGAAGGTGTTATGGCATGCGTACGGAGGTCAGAAGATTCTGAGTCAGTTTTCTCCTCTCACAAATGTGGGTTTCGGAGATCAAACTCACATTGTCGGGCTTGGGAGTGAACACTTTCGTCAGCTGAGCCCTCCTGCTAGCCTTCTTCATTTATACAGTCTAGGACCACAGCCAAGGGAATGGTTCCGCCCACAGTGGATGGATGGGTCTTTGCGGCTCAGTTAAACTAATGAGGGTAAGCCTGTCCCAGGTAGATTTCATTAAGCTATAATCGAGGTGAAGCATCACGCCTTTAATCCTCAGGATTCTAGGAGGGGCTCACTGAGATGCAGGGTCAGTTAACGCTGAATTCTTTTCAGAGGGATTCCCCAGGCCTTCCATCAGTGCGTGGCCCGGCTCTGTGGTCAAGCACAGGAGCAACGTCACTCTGCGATGCTGGACTCATTGCCAGAATGCTATAGTCACTCTGGGAAAGTCGCACAACTCTGAGTACCAGCAAGAGCGGGCGTCGGTGGGAAAGGAGGCTGAGTTCCACCTCACTGACCTCCAGCCTGAAGATGCTGGGGGGTATTTCTGTGCCTATAGAACGCCAACCTCCCTCAAGTGGTCAGAACGGAGTCCGGACTTACAGTTGGTGGTCACAGGTGAGCAGAGCAGCCTCGGGCCTGCTCCTTGCTATGTTTTAAAATCACAGCTATTTATTTATCGCGTGTGCCCGTGTGTATACACACATGCCACAGCATGTATGAAGTGGTCGGAAGAAAAACTGTGAAGCTTGCTTCTCTCTTTCCGCTGTGTGGGTCTGGGGATCAAAGCAGCAAGCACCTTTACTCGTTGAGCCAACCCTCCAGTCCTTGAGTTTTAAAAAGATCTCTTTGTGTGTGCGTGTGATATACGTGTGTATGTGTGTGAGTCTGGGTGCAAAGGTGCCATGTATATACATGTGGAGATCAGAGGAGAACATTGGATGTTGGTCCTTGCCTCCTGGCTTGATTGAAGCAGGTCTCCTTTTTGTATAGATGCTGTGTACTCCAGGGTAACTGGCCTGAGATCTTTAAGGGTTCTTCAGCTCCCACCTCAGGGTAGGAGTGCTGGGATTACAGAACTCAGGTCATTAATACTTGGTCCTTTCCCACTAAGTCATCTCCCCAGCCTTGCTTCTTGAGTTTTATAATAATAATGATATAAGCCGGGCGTGGTGGCGCACGCCTTTAATCCCAGCACTTGGGAGGCAGAGGCAGGCGGATCTCTGTGAGTTCGAGGCCACCCTGGTCTACAAAGCAAGTACAGGACAGCCAGGGCTGTTACACAGAGAAACCCTGTCTCGAAAAACCAAAATAATAATAATAATAATGATATAATGATAATAGATACAATTATATTTTTACAATGTTTATATAATTATATGTACATATATTTATAACTCCATCTTCTTAGTTTTATAATTATAATTGTTATAATAATTAATAAATAGATGTAATTGATTATATTATAACATGATGATGACAAGATCAGCCTTAGTCTAGGCTGTCCTTTAACTCACTATGCAGTCAAGGATGGCCTTGAACTCCTGATGCTCTTGTCCCTGCCTCCTGAGTGCTGGGATTATAGATGTTCACCATGCCTTGCCCCTCTTTTTTAATTAAACTTTTATTATTGCATATCTCTTCTACATAGTGATAGGTTTAATGACAGTTTCCTCTAAGTATACCATTCCTTGGCTTTATTAGCCTCTCACTACCCACCTCTCAACACACACTCTCTTTCCAAATAGTCGGATCAGTTCCTTTGTGGACAGGTTCCTTCTTTGGTAATGGGACTTGGCTGGAGGCTCCAGGAAGCAATAAATATGTAATACCTCAGAGGGGACTGGGGAAGTGGGAGCTGAGTGTGGGGGCTGAGGGTGTGTCTGGGGATTCTGACCAGGCTTCAATGACATGGGGGCAAATGAGTGTCTCAGAAGAGTGGATTAGGAGAAAATCTGATGTTCAGTAAGACCAGCAGATCAGGAGATGAATATAGTATGCTGCTTCAAAGCAGCAACTTAAGCCTGGGGCATTTTGAGCTAAACATGAGTACAGGAAGTTCTAATGGCTGTGAGATAAAATCTATCAGGGATATAATGTGTAACTGATTTCAAGGGGGTGAGCACATGATTGGTCTGTCAGTGATCACAACTCTCAGGAAGAGGAGAGTCAGAAATGAAACCTCAAGAAGAAAATCGTAAGGTGATGAGTGACCATGATTGGTAGGTAGTCTATAGCTACATAACAAATAACCTCAAATTTGGAAACTCAAAAAATCCATTTATTTTTTTAGACAGGGTCTCATGTAGACCAGGCTGGCCTTGAATTCCTAATGTAGTCAAGGACAACACTGATCTACTCCTTCTGCCTCCACTTCCCAAGGGCTGAGGTCACAGGCGTGGACCACCTCACCTGGTTTAGGAGGTACTGGGGGATCAAACCCAGGGCTTCGTGCATGGTAGGCAATGAATCAACAAACTGAACTACTTCCTCAGCTCCATTGAATATCTATATTTGTCTTACAGTTTGTGTGGGTCAGGAGGGGAGAGTTTTCAGCTTTGGGTCTCACAAGCCTGCAATCAAGTCTTCAACTAGGGTTGAGTTTTTATCTGGAAGCTGTGCTGAGGAAGAGTCTTCTCTTTTGTGCTGATTTAGGCAGGAGTGGGTTCTTAGATAATAACATACTATCGTGGAGATGTCTCTCCACCTTCTGCTGCGTTCGTGTATTTTTTGTTTAGAAGCAAGGTCTGAGTATCTGCTCTCCTGGACAGAGGAGGACACAGCTGTGTTTATACCAGAGGAGGTGAGGCTCATGAAGCTACTTGGAGTCTGTCCATCACAGTTCTGGGGGATGACAAATACCCAACCACAGTGACATCTGAAGACAAGCCTCTCAAGAAGAGAATAGGAAAAGCCACTATCCACAGCCAAAAGCTCACAATTCCACAGTGAAGAGCGGAAAGAGAACGATACACTTAAGCAGACTTCTCAGTGTGCTTTCTCTACTCTTACACAACTCAGGGCCCAAACTTAGGGGATGGCACCTCCCAATTTAGGCTGGGTCTTCCCATACCAGTGAACATAACCAAGTCTATATCCCACCCCATGCTCACAGGCCAACATGATCTAGACCAGTGGTCCTCAATACAGGACCCTTTAATACATGTTGTGGTGACCCCCAACCATGAAATTATTTTGTCATGACTGCAATTTTGCTACTGTTATGAATTGTAATGTAAATATCTGTCAAGATAGAGGTGTGCCAAAGGGGTTGTGATCCACAGGTTGAGAACCACCGTTCTAGACAGTTCCTTAATACTCTTTTCCCAGCTGATTCTAAATTGTGTCAAGTTGTCAATTAAAACTAATTATCACAGGTCTTTACACTGATCATGGATTTTGTCCAACAGAACAGGACTCCATTGGCAGCATTGAAATAGAATGAAGTGGTTTATTTATGTCTTAAGGGTTTCAAGACTTTGGAAAATGTGTTTGGAGAGACGCAAGATGATATTAGTTACTGTGTTTTAGGCAGTGGAATGCTTTCTCTTTTATTTAAAAAACTATTTAATTAACAAAGATTGTACTCCGGATGCACGTTGCATAATGATTATTACAAATTAAACACATCCCTCAACACCCACACTGTGCATCAGAGTTCCACAAACTGATCACATTATAAATGAAAATTTCCCATCTTTCTGTTATGTAGATTCTGGAGAATGATCTCTGATAGCTACGTTTTCTGTTTTGAATGAATGAGTTTATTAAGTAATAATGAAATGGAGAGGCAGAAAGAGAGAAAGAGAGGGAGAATTACCAAACTGGGTACTCAAAACATGGTGATGCCCGACTTCAATCACAGTACTTGGATGCAGGTGCATATTTGTGAGCTTCAGGCCAGCCAATGGTACATGGTGAGACACTGTCTCAAAACAAAAGCAAAAGAAACAATCAGTGATGAGCCTGGATTACTCACATCTTGATAGACCAAAAAGCCAGAAGTAGGACCAGACCTTCTAACTGCCCTACCCCATGGTCCTGCTATAGCTGACTAGACCCCTTGTCCAACAGATCCCACAGCTTCTCAAGACAATGCCACTGGTTTGGTAACTGGGCTGTCTGGCTCTTGGGTTTTGTTTTGTTTTTATTTTCAGGCAGGGTTTCACTATACACTTGAAGCTAGCCTGGAACGTATAGCCAGGACTGGGCGTGAACTCAAAATCCTCCCACCTCTGACTGGAGTGTGGGGATTCTAGGCATTTGCTGCCACACCCAATGTGTCTGAGACTTCTTAACCATTCTGCTAGACTGTATCAATGTGCTTGAGGAAGCAAACCGATTCTGTGACTTGGTTCTCCATAAATGACCAAGTTTAAGGCTGGGTGTGATATGCTTACTTGAAATTTCCCATGTGCAAAGCTCTGCACAGCCCCCTCCCGCTCTACTGACATGGTATCATCTCATGACATGGCCGCCATTGCTGTCTCCACTGTACAGATGGAGTGGGAGGAGGTGGAGGACGTTCCCCCAGACCATCAGACAACAAACTCGTTTTCCTTACCACCTTCAGCTGCCTCTGCATCTCTCTCCTCTTTGTCTCCATCTTCTTTATCTACAGATGCACTCAGCAAGGTAAGTTACGAGGAGTTATCCATGCTTGGGAGGGAAAGGCAAGACAAAGATTCTAATAAGATGCGGGCGTGGTGGTGCACGCCTTTAACAATCTCGGTACTTGGGAGGCAGAGGCAAGTGGATCTCTGTGAGTTCAAGGTCAACCAGGGCTACATATAGTGGACCCAAAAACTCTCTCTCTCCTCCCAACACACACGTATTTGTATATACATATAAATATATTTATGTAAATTCTTCTTCCTGGTATGCTTTTTAGGTCCATCACATGAAGAACCCCCCAAGAGGTAGATGAATGCATAGTCCTTGGCAAGCCTCTCACCCTGCTTCACACTCAGCCCTACCTCACTCCAGCCTGTTCCCGCCTTGCTTCCCTAGAGTCTTTACCCTCTCCCTCAAGTCTTTATGTCCTATAATTCCATGTTCTGTTCATATTCTCTCCCCCATCTACCCTTTCCTTCCATCCCTCTGTCTCAGAACCAGCCTTCCAAGGCAGGAGGAGGAGGAAGAAGAGGAGGAAACTAGAGGTAAGTGATAAGATACCAGAAAATCATGAGTTATTTTTTGAAAAACAGACAAAGGGAATGAGCCGCTACACACTGGTGGTGGGAGTATAAACTAGTGCAGCCACTGTGGAAATTAGTATAGAGGTTCTCCAAAAATATTAAACACAGAACAACCGAATGACCCAGCTATAGCTGTCCTGGGTCACACAACCCAACCCCCATGGTAACAATTCAGCCCTAGTTTCACCCCAACCCCCAGAGCAACAATTCAGCCCCAGGTTTTAGCTTGTTCCAGGGGATCATTCCTCCCATCCTGGCCTGTCATGAAGAAACAGATCCAAGAAAAATGTGCCCTTGGGGGTGGCGATAGGGCTTGTTGGTTAAGAGCACTCACTGTGAGTGTGATGGCTGCCTGTAATTTCCGTTCCAGGGGAGCCGGTGCTTCTTCTGGCGTCCACAGGCTCCTGCATACATACACTCAGGCATAGACACATAAAACAAAACTATATGTGGATGTATATATATATATGTATATGTATATGCTTTATTTGGTATGTATATATCAAGACACATTCTTTAAAACAGAAAGTGCCTTGATTTCAGCTGAAACCTGAATGTTTGGAGCCTTTCCAGCCCCCAAAGGAAGGGGGTAGGGGGTAGGGGGTGGGGAGGTGGCTTTGTCCAACGCCAGCATGAGATAAATAAGCTGCCCCTGAGTTTATTATGTGTATGCTGCCAGTTGGAAGCCACGCTTTGATTATTTTAAATGGGTCTAGCATGGGCTTCTTTGTTTCAGTGACAATGAATGATCACACGTGTGAACATGAACACGAAGCCAGCTGTAGTGAGTGACATCAGGAACCCAATGCTTAGGAGGCTGCAGCAGAAGATTGTGAAGCTGAGGGTCCACCGGAGCTGCATAAGGAGAGCATGCACACACGTGCACGCACACACACCGACACACACACAGACAGAGAGACACACAGAGACACGGAGACACAAATACTACACACACAAGCTTTGCTTCCAGTTCTGTCACTCAGGTTTGCAAGGCATTGTTTTAACACAGGAAGAAATGCACGTGTGCACATTTGGATCATCTATATAAATATCCTTAGCTCATGAGCTGCTTTTGGATAGTTTTTTCTTTTAATGAGTTTTGGTGTTTCAGTTTTTCTTTCTTTTTTTGTTTGTTTTGTTTTTCAAGACAGGGTTTCTCTGTATATCCCTGGCTGTCCTGGACTCGCTTTATAGACCAGGCTGGCCTCGAACTCACAGAGATCCGCCTGCCTCTGCCTCCCAAATGCTGGAATTAAAGGTGTGCGCCACCACGCCCAGCTAGTTTTTCTTTTCTTTATCTTTGTTGTTGTTTGTTTGTTTCTTGAGTAAGGGTGTCGATATGTAGCCCTGCCTGGCCTGAAATTTGCTGTGTAGACTAGATTGGCCTTAAACTCACAGAGATCCACCTATCTCTGCCTGTCAAATACTGTGATTAAAAAAAAAAAGGCATGCATCATTTTTGCTTGGGCGTCTTTTTAATTTTTTTAATTTCAAAATAATTCAATCATCATGGAAAAGTAAGTAATATAAATGGGAACACAGAGCCTGACGTTGTCTAGACAGCAACATTTTGCTTCTTCTTCTACCATTCCTTTTAGTTTTAAATTTTTCCTGTTTTGCAGTGTTGGTAATTGAACTCACACATGTTGCTAGGCAAGCACTCTCCTGCTGAGATATATCCCCATTCATATCTACCCTTAATTTATCTTCCTTCTTCTCCCTCCCAGTGACCCTTAGGCAAACACTGTGTAAGGCAGTCTATATTTTTCTCTTGTTTGTTTGTTTGTTTGAGACAGGGTCTCAGGCAGCCCAGGCTAGCCTCAGACTAGCCTGAGGATAACCTTGAACTCCTGATCTTTCTGCATCCATCTCCCAAGTGCTAATATTATAGGCTGTGCCACCATCCCTGGCTTCATTCCTATGATTTTCATACTTTTATTAAATAGGATTTTAATTAAATACTCAATGTATGGTAATATTTATGCTATTAAATACATACATAAATGCATACAAAAGGTTTTTTTTAATCCTTGCAATATTTGGTACATTTGAAACTTTTTCTTTATTTTGAGGCAGGGTTTCTCTGTGTATCCTTGGCTGTTCTGGACTCACTTTGTAGACCAGGCTGGCCTCGAACTCACAGAGATCCACCTGTCTCTGCCTCCCGAGTGCTGGGATTAAAGGCGTGTGCCACCAACGCCCGAAACATTTGAAACTTTTAAAGGTGCTTTTAAAATTATTAGTATTACACTTGTGGAGATCAGAGGATGACTTGTAGGAGCTGGTTCTCTCCTTCCACCATGTGGGTCCCAGGGATCAAATTTAGTAGTCAGGTTTGTCAGCAAGTGCCTTTACCCACTCACTGAGCCATCTCTTGGCCCCATTTGTAATTGTTTTCTTATTGTTGTTGTTTTTTTTTTTTTTTTTTTGTTTTTTTGAGACAGGGTTTCTCTGAATATCTCTGGCTGTCCTGGACTCGCTTTGTAGACCAGGCTGGCCTCGAACTCACAAAGATCCGCCTGCCTCTACCTCCCAAGTGCTGGGATTAAAGGCGTGCGCCACCACCGCCCGGCTCATTGTTGTTGTTTTAAGACAAGAGTTACTCTATGTAACTCTGACTATTCTAGGACTCTGTCTATAAACCAGGCTGGTCTCAAACTCAAAGAGCTCCCTGCCTCTACCTCCAGAGTGCTTGGATGGGAATAAAATGGTGTGCTACCACACCAGCCTGGAAATTGCTTTAATTTAAGCTGTGGATGCAAGTTTGGGTCTGAGTAGGGGTTCTAATGTTTCTATATGTTAATCTACATTTTGTGTATACCCTCCTCAACAATGAGCTTAGTTTAGCCTCTTGAGTGGAAGTGACAAGAAGAAAAACCCAAGTAGGAAAACCTTAGAAAGAATAAAGAAGGGAGGGAGGGAGGGAGGAAGGTTATGTAACCAAACTGAAGAAAAAAACAGAGCTGTAGAGACATCCTCAGATGCCTGCATCCACATAATGAAAACCATTTCAGCTCCCCTTCCTTTGCCTCTCATCTCCATTTCTATTTCTGTGTTATTATTATTCAGACCAGCTGTTCCTATGAGTCTATGACTGATAATGACAATTCCAGGCTTACAGACTCAGACTTTTAGCCAAGAAGAAAAGGGAGGGGTTGGGGGATCTTATTTACTGGATCTGTTACGGGGGGAAAAAATTATTGACTCCCTTCAGAAGAGGCTAGAAAACTAACTCATAGAGTGGGGAATATGAGAGTTTAAGAAAAATCAAACATGGGCTGGAGAGATGGCTCAGCGGTTAAGAGCACTGGCTGCTCTTCCAGAGGTCATGAGTTCAATTCCCAGCAACCACATGGTGGCTCACAACCATCCATAATGAAATCTGGTGCCCTCTTCTGGCCTGCAGATATACCTGCAGACAGAACACTGTATACATAATAAATAAATCTTTAAAAAAAAAAAAAGAAAAGAAAAATCAAACATTTAGACTCAGTTGGTAGAGGGCTTGCCTAGCATACCCAAAGCCTTGGGTTCCATCTCCAGTAGTACATGAACTGAGTGTGATTGTTCAAACCTGTAATCAGGAGATGGAGGAAGGAGGGTCCGGGAGTTCAAGGTCATCTTTGGCTTAGTGAGTTCCAAGCCAGCCTGAGACACATGGATGGCACTGTATTACAAAAGGAAGGAGGCTAGAGAGATAGCTCAGCAGTGAGGAGTGCAGACTGCTCTTGCAGAGGATCTGGACTCTCAGCACTTACATTGTCTGGGTCCAGTTCCAGGTGATATGATGCTCTCTATCTGTCTTTTTGGCAACTGAACTCATGTGCACAATCCCACACAAAGATGCTCATGCATACACATAACAATAATTTTAAAATCAAGCATTTATTGCCTGTTTTTTTCAGCCTATAACCCAAGAAAGCAATAGTTTTTCCAAAAAAGGAAAAAAATTATTGTTATTTAGTTACAGTAATGAATTCACAGAGAGAACACAGTCCAAATCATAGCTGTGACTAAGGCAAGCCCACATCACCAAGAACAATAACAGATGTCTTGTCTCAGTGTCTACCTTTTCAGAAACGTCCAGGGATAAGAGGCTTCTGGACATCCAAAGGAAAGGTGGAAGGGATGTGAGGCAGTCACCTTTCTTACCTTCTTATAGAAGACCTAAAGTTCTCATAATCAGAAATATTTATATTTCCACTGGGTGTGGAGGGACACTCCTTTAATTCCAGCACTCTGGAGGCAGAGACAGTCAGATCTCTGAGTTAAAGGCAGCCTCGTCTACAGACTGAGTTCCAGAACAGCCAGGGCTACAAAGAGAAACCCTGTCTCAAAAAACCAATAATAAGAATAAGAATAAATAATAATAAAGTATTTATGTTTCCAAAGTCATGAAAGTTCAGATCTAAATCCCAGATCTTTTAGGTTCTAGACCCTCAGAAGACAGACCATTTTTTTTTCTTTCTGAAAAGCAAGCAAGAGTAATTTTGGCTTTATGGCTATGATATCTCAGCATCCATAACTGATATGTAAACAAGCCTGGGTGGCTATGTTCAAATAAAGTTTTATTTACAAAAACTAGTGGGGGGGCCATAATTTCCCAGCTCTTCCTCTAGATAAAGGCATTGTGTAAATCTGAAAGAATTACCAGAATTGGAGAGACAGAATTATGTGTTCTAAGGTATCAAGGAACACATCCTTTTTTAAATCCCAGGATGGGATGGCTTCTCAGGACTTTCTCCTCTTTGACAAACTGGGACTCTGGAACCATCTATCTTATAGTGAGTACTGTATGTCCTGTGAGAGGGCTAAAGCCCACAGTGCTTTGGAAAGAGACTGAGCAGGTCCAGCAACTTGGTTGAGCTCATGGTTTCCCCTTTACAGCCTGAGTCATTACCACCCTAAATGCAGTGACGGAAGCCAGATGAACATGCTGTACTATGCAGAGACCCACAGGGACAGCCGCGCACTGTCACCCACAGGCCAGTCCATGTTCTAATAGAGAGACACTAGCACATCAGAACCACAGACCAAAACACAGTCACGCAAACACAAAGACACAGGACATGCATGTATACACAAACACAGGTGACACACAATCTTGCAGCCTATCTTCCTATTGTAATCCTAACCCAAACTCAAAGGCTGTGAGATCAGAGGTCATGATCTTTATCTAAGTCTTACTGCCTAGGCTGTAAGCCCTAGATCATCACCCTCTCAGGGCTTGCACCTGATTAATGGACATGAGAGGCAAAGAGATAATGCACAGGCACACAGGCACACACACACACACACACGTGTGTGTGTGTGTGTGTGTGTGTGTGTGTGTGTGTACAGGTCTTGTGTATCTTTTGTCAGCTTTATCCCTAAGAAACTTTAGCTGTTTTTATTTCTAAGTGCTATTATGAATGGCATTGATTTGGACATTTCAATTATTTCTTCCAAGGGGGCCATCGTATGAACCAGTGATTTTCAATAGGGTTACTTACAGGAACGTGGATGAGAGGTTATTACAGCGGCATGGACAATTTACCAGAGGCTAGACTACTGAGGAAAATGTCTATGAGCAACAGTTAACTTGTCTGTAGATCCTGAGGGAGGGGCGGAGCCTCCAGAGCCCCTCCCCACACATTTTGATTACATTATTTAGTTAGTTCGTTGTAGGGAGGGCTATGTGCATGCCACAGTGATTGTAGTAGTCAGCTCTCTCTACTTTGTGGGTCTCAGGGATCAAACTCAGGTTGTCAGGCTTGGTGGCAAACACCTTTATCTGGTGGTCAACACACACACAGGGAGAGATGAGGTCTGGAACTCATGATGATCCTCTTGCCTCAGCTTCCTAAGATTTGAGACTACAGATGCAAGCTACCACACCCAGCTTCACACCTGTGTCTTCCCATGGTGAAAGGGGTGGCAAGATCCTGGGGTTTCTTAGAACACTACTGATCCCATTGCCTCCTTCATGTTGGGAATTATATTTGCTATGATAAAATACCATGATCAAAAACAACTCGGGGGAAAGGGTTTATTTAGTCTTATATTTCCATCACTGAGGGATGTCAGGTCAGGATTTCAAGCAGGAACCTGGAGGCAGGAACTGACACAGAGACCATCGAGGAATGCTATTGCTGACTTGCTTCTCCTGGCTTGTTCAGCATGTTTTCTTATGGAACCCAGGACCACCTGCCCAGGGGTGGACCACACCATGTCAGCCATCAGTCAAGGAAATGCCCCCCAAAACACACTCAAAGGCCAGGCTGACGCAGGCCACTCCTCTACTGAGGTTTCCCCTTCCCAGGTGACTCCAGCCTGCATGACGTGGGCAAAACACACATTTGGACTATAGTACCCACATGGATGGCTGCTGCAGAAGTTTCAGGATTGTGGCTCTTAAAGGAGCCTCTCCCATCCCTCCTGGCCTGTCTTGCTCCACAGCCTCACTGTGACAAAGTGCCCAAGTCTCTGCGGGAGCGGCAGGTGGGGGAAGGAGCATCCGCAGATCCTTTCATTGTACACAGTCATGCTCCTTAAAACTTGGGAGCCCTCAGGACCATCTGTCCCCGCCATGTGGAGGAAGCTGGTCTTTAACAAGAAATAAGAAAGATGATTCAAAACATCCAGGAACCGGGGGTGAGTGGTGGCGGCGTCAGCTTCGTTTTCTTGGTTCTAATTGCTTCCAAACTCAGCATCCCTCTGTTCTCTGAAGCTCCATCAGTGTATCATTCTCTCTCCTCTCTCTCTCTCTGTGCATGTGCATGAGTATGAGGGTGCACAAGCATGTAGAGACTAAAGACAACCATGCCTCCCCTTCTGCAGCACTGGGATTAGAAGCACATGCCATCATCATGTCTAGGGTTTTCACCCCTGAGTTCTGGGGAAAGGATCTGGTCCTGAGGCTGAAGGGATGGCTCAGTGATCAAGAGTACCTGTTGCTCAGCCGGATGGTGGTGATGCACACCTTTAATCCAGCACGCGGGAGGCAGAGGCAGGCAGATTTCTGTGAGTTCAAGGTCAGCCTCGTCTACAGATCGAGTTCCAGGGCAGCCAAGGCTACACAGAGAAACCCTGTCTTGAAAAACCAAGAAGAAAAAAAGTGTACTTGTGGCTCTTGTAGAAGGCCTAAGTTCGATTCCCAGCACCCACATGGTGATTCATAACCATCTATAATTTCAATCTCAGGATACCCAATACCCTCTCTGACCTTCTTGGGCACCAAACATGCATGTCGTGTACATTCATGCATGTGGGTAAAGCACTCTTACATATATGATAAAATATTTTTACATATATGAGTGGTCTATCTGCATGTACCCCTACATGCCAGAAGATTCTAGTATAGATGGTTGTGAGCCACCATGTGGTTGCCAGGAATTGAACTCAGGACCTTTGGAAGAACAGACAGTGCTCTTAACCACTGAGCCACCTCTCTGGCCACTTAAAATATTTTTTTTTTTTTTTGGTTTTTCGAGACAGGGTTTCTCTGTTTTAACAGCTCTGGCTGTCCTGAACTCGCTTTGTAGACCAGGCTGGCCTCGAACTCGCAAAGATCCGCCTGCCTCTGCCTCCCAAGTGCTGGGATTAAAGGCGTGCGCCACCACCGCCCGGCTCACTTAAAATATTTTTAAAGACAAAAATAAATAAATAAAATAAAATAACCAGGTCCTCATTGAGCTACCATGCCCAACCCAGCCTGATCTGAGTTCTTGACTGAAACAAAAGAAAAAGAAAATCCTTGTACATCCATGTTTGTGTAATACTAGTCACAATAGCCAGAGCATAGAACCAGTCTAGCCACACATCAACAGATGAACAGATAAAGAAAATCTTGTATATACACATGAGTCTTCTTCGGTTGCAAAAGGAAAAAAATGAAATTCTATCATTTTCAGGGAAGTGGATGAACGGAGGATCCCCATGTTACATGAAACAAGACAGACTGTCACTAACAGGTCTCATTTATAATCTCTCATATGTGGAATTAGCGGGGAAGAGGAGAACATGGAGTTAGAGGGAGGGCTACTGGAGATATAAAAGGAGATCACTGGAGTTAGCTGGATTCCAGGTTACTGAGAAAGTGCAAGCCCTGGGGTAAAGGAGAGACCCTGCTTTAAAGTAACAAGTGGAGTTATACTTCCCTTTCTCCTGCTGTGATAAAACATGCTGGCCAAAAGCAATTTAAGGGAAGAAAAGATTCATTTGGCTTACACTTCTAGGTCACAGTCTATCACTGAGGGAGGTCAAGACAAAAATTCAAGGCGAGAACTTGAAGGCAGACATGCTTTTCATGCAATCAAGGAACTCACTGTACCACCAAAGAAGTACAGCAAAAATCATGAAGGATACTTCTTGCCAGCTAACTGGCAGAGCAGTTTTTACTTAGCTGGCTTTCTTATACAGCACAGGCTTACCTTGCCTGGGGATGGTGCCACCTACAGTGGCCTGGCCCATCCAATGCCCACAGGCCAATACAATCTAGGCAATCCCTCAGTTGAGATCCTCTTTTCGGGTGGCTCTAGGCTGTGTCAAGTCGACAGTTACAATTAAATGTGACGATGGAGAGTGACAAAGGAGGATGTGTGACACCCTCTTCTGACCTCCGTGTGTGTGTGTACAGGTGCACATAGCTGCTTGCACACACACACACACACACACACACACACACACACACACACACATCTTATATATATTAAAAAAGTAATGTTAGGAGGAGAGAGAAAGGTACCCGAGGCCACAGTGGGAAGGCTGTCATCTGCTAGCCATGGACAGCAGTTTTTCTTATTTTATTGTTCCTGAACCCAGAAAAGAAAAAAAAACAAGAAAAACTCCTTGGAGAATTACTGACATCTGATCTCCAACTTCCAGCCTCAGACTGTGAGAAAAATGAATTTGTCCTGTTTTGTTTTGTCATCTGGTCTATCCCTGAGGGACATGCTGGGGAAGAAGCTGAGAATTATTATGGGACTGAAACTCTTTTGTTTGCAGTGTGGGATAAAAGGTTGGGCAGAGTGAAGAGGAATAATTTCCTTTCTCATTGTGAACAGAAGATCTCCAATAAGGTTGCTGTTAGTGGTGAGGCCAGCTGTCCCCGACTTCACAAGACTGTTCTGTGTGGGTGAGGGGGTCTCAGTATGTGAGCATCTGTGTTCTTAAAAGAGAAGTGAGGGATTTTGCAGGACACAGAGAAGTTTGGTTGCCTACACACACACACACACACACACACACACACACACACACACACACGTTAATGGGGATGAATTTGTTCATGATACATTGCATGCATTGGGATGAGGTGGTCACCCTAGCTGTGAGCACAGAGGTTGTAGAGATGTAGGCATGCCAAAGGACACATCATCCAGTTGGTAAATGGGCCAGTGGAAGGAACATGCAGTTCCAAAGGAAGAAAAACAAAGAGCCAATAAATACACGAAAAAGCATTCTCCATCTTTAGTCACCAGGGAAATGCAAATTAAGGCTCCACTGAAATTCCATTCCACCTCACTCAACGTGGCTATCATCCAGGAAGTCAAAGGCAAAATGCTGGAGAGAACAAGCTGAAATGGACCTTTTATTCATTGCTGCTCTGAGTGTAAGCCGAAGCAGCCACTACGGACACCAGGATGGAGGTTCCTCAACTGAAAAAACAGAACTAGCACCTGATGGAGCTGTACCACGTCTGGTCATACACACAAAGGAACCTAAGTCAACACAGCACGGACACACTTAGGTACCCATGTTTATTGCAAATACTGTTCACCACAGCCAAGATCTGAAACCAATGATGCCCATCAGCCAAGGAATGCATAAAGAGAATGTGGTACAAATGCATGCGAGGAGAGGGAGAATCAGTTTTCTTTAAGGGTGTGGCCCCTGGTGGGTTGATCACGATCCATGGAATTGTCCCATATCTGTGTATTTAGGCAGCAATGAATTTAAAGAGAAGAAGAGGAAATGAAATAGAGTAGGTAGAGAAGGCAGTGGATCTGGGAGGAGTTGGGGGTGGGTGTAAAATAGGATCAAAATACATTCTATGAAATTTCTCAAGAAATTAATTAAAATTAATTACAGGGCTGGAAGATGGTTCAGCAGTTTAGAACATCCACAGCTCCTCCAGAGGACCTGAGTTAGGTTGACACAACCTGTACTGGGGGGCTCACAAGCACCTGTAGCACCAGCTCCAGGGGACCCGACACACCATTACACATACACACACATAGACATGCATAATGAAAACAGTAAATATTTTTTTTTTCGAGACAGGGTTTCTCTGAATATCTCTGGCTGTCCTGGACTCGCTTTGTAGACCAGGCTGGCCTCGAACTCGCAAAGATCCGCCTGCCTCTGCCTCCCAAGTGCTGGGATTAAAGGCGTGCGCCACCACCGCCCGGCTCAGTAAATATTTTTAAAATACCTCTTCGAAATATAATAAGCCCACAAGAGAGTTTCATTTAGCCATAAAGAAAAATGAATTATATCATTTTTCAGGAAAAATGGATGAAACTAGAGCTCATCCAGGACTCAGAAAGAAAATTATTCCGTGCTTTTTGTCATTAACAGAATCTAAATGGAAATATGTACATGCGTGAGAAGGGGAGGGGGAAGGAGAGCAGCGGGGAGAGGGGGAGGATAGAAAGAGCAATGGCAGAGGGTGACTATGAACACAGTGCACTGATATCCATGGATAAAATGCCATGGTGAGAGCTGGGATGTAGCACAGACAGCAAAGGACTTGCCTGGCATTCATGACACCCGTAGTCCAGTCCACAGCACCACAGAACTGGATTTACTGGTGCCCCAGCACTCCTCTAATCCCAGCAATGAGGAGGTGTATGCAAGAGGATCAGAAGTTCTAGATCATCTTTGGCTACGCAGCCAACTGAAGGACAGATGGACCCTGTCTCAAAAAAAAAAAAAGTCATAATGATACCACACATCTCATTCACAAGACAGAGAGAAACGAAGACAGGATTGGACGAGAAGCTTCTTCCCTGCCGGTTAAGTGCCCTGCGGATTTCTGGGGGAGAATTGCCATCAACAGCCTTCTTCAGCCATGGAGCCTGTGTGAACCGCCCAGCACGGTGCGCACTCTGGGGTGGTACTGGCAAGTCTGCTATAGCACAGCTAATGGCTTTCTAATGGGACTTGAGGCCTGCTTCACAGGATGGAATTCATGTCTGGTACTATAAACACACTCGAAACTCTGTGGCTTGCTGGGTATGTATGTGGTGCACAGTATACAGGAGGCAGATGGAGGTGGGACTCTGTGAGTCTGAGGCCAGCCTGGTCTACATAGGCAGCTCCAGACCAGCTAGGGCTACACAGTGAGACCCTGTCTTGAAACAAAACAAAAAAAAGAAAAAATAAAGCATGACTTCCCATTCACTTCCCCTTTTCAGTGCTGGGATTTTGTTTGGCTTGAGCCCATTCAGGTCTTGTGTACGCTGCCATGGTCTCTGTGAGTTCAAATGTATGTCAGTTCTTTTGTGTCTGGAAGACACTGTTTTCTTGGTATTATATACCACCTTTGGCTTTTGCAGTCTTTCCTCCCCTTCTTCCAAAAAGATCCCTGAGGATTGAGGGCAGAGGTGTGATGAAGACATCCCATCTAGGCCTGTGCGCTCCAAGGTCTCTCACATGAGCATCACGCAGCTACAAACCTTTTGTCCTGCAATGGTGGCCTGCCTGTGTGGGGTGCACATGCACGTGCCCGCGCGCATGTGCGCGCGCACACACACACACACACACACACACACACACACACAACACATGTACACACATCTTTTTGAGTCATTAAGGGCATAAGTGTGATTATTCCATCAGTTTCCCCTATCGTCCACTCCCTTGGGTCCAAGTCTTTTAGGTTGGTTTGGGTTTTTGTGAGACAGGCTTTCTGTGAGTAGTCATGGATGTTCCGGAACTCTCTTTGTAAAGCAGACTGGCTTCAAACTCAGACATCTGTCTGCTTCTGCCTCCCCATTGCGTGGACAACCATCCCCGGCAACCTTGGTCTAAATTGTTGCCTGTGACTTTCAGTGTG
Organism: Lophiomys imhausi; assembly: GCA_907164525.1. NCBI lineage: Eukaryota > Metazoa > Chordata > Mammalia > Rodentia > Muridae > Lophiomys > Lophiomys imhausi. The sequence continues at coordinate 6,437,874 of CAJQZJ010032290.1, forward strand.
CTATAGAAAGTGAGGGCAACGTCCTTCATAGGTCATAAAGACTTCCAGTCACTTTTTTATATTAGATACAAGAAGAAGAAAAAAATAATAATGGTGTCAGTTCAGTAATTGAAACGCTTTGGCAGGCTGCCAGCAGCTGCAGAGTTAGAACACTCAGCTATTTTTTTATTCCCCACCTGGACCTTCTACTCCTCTCCTGCTCTCTCACAAGGATGCAAGCCTCTCATCTGCAGCTCCTGCACTGGAAATGGATCTCCTCCTGTCAGTCAGCTAAGGACACCTGAAACCTCAAGGGAGCCTTCTGTAGATTTCCAGGTTCCCCCTGCAGCTCCACCACAAGTCTCCAGGTGGCGCTCGTGCAAAAGTTATAGGAACGGGGTTCATTTGCCTCTGTCCACGCCCCTCCTTCCCGTGCCCCATCTCACTAAACTGGCCTCAGACTCTCCACGGAGTTGGCGGTGATCTTGATCTTCTGATTGCCCTGCTTCCTCCATTTCCTGAATTACAGGCATGTGTTAGCACGCTCAGTTTATGTGGCGTTGCTTTTGCGTGTGCTGCGCGGCGCAAAGCACTCTACTGAGCTGTCTCACGGACCTCCCCCTTCCCCTATTCCTCCTCTTCCTCCTCCTCTCCCTATCCTTCCCATTTACTTTCCCCCTCCCGCTCCTCTTCTGCGTCAACCTCTCTGATAGCTGTGTTTACAGGCCTGCACCACCAGTGGCAGAGAGAGTCTCCACTATTAAGTAAACCCATTTTATCAGAGGCCTTTGTGGTTCAGAGAGGCCCCCAGGAGACCAGACCAAACCACAGTGGAGTCCCCAGATCTAAGGGCAATGTCATCTAACTGAACTTTACAATAGGTGCTCTTCCAAAACCAGAAATTTTCCAGTCCTCCTGGGTCAGCGCGGTAAGGAAATCCCCTGTGCTTTTACTGGATGAGCTCAGTGAACTTTTCACCCCGCCTCCCCTTTTCGCTCTTTCGGGCTCTTCTAACACCTCTGCCGCGTGTGAAGCTGACCTCCGCGACCTGCCTCCCTTTGCAGCTTACTCTAGCGCCTTTCTGGTTTCAGGGCGAGGTGCTGCTTGATTGCAGACCACTGAAAAAGTCAGCTAGATCTTTCCGATAAATCTGTTGCAAATTTGCCCTTTCATTTCTACTAACAAACACAGGCAAACAAACCATTTGTTGTTGTAATCTGTCCTCTAAACACCGCAAACAAACCGAAACCAAGGAAGTGTGAGGTTACACCTGGCCAGCTACCTAAACTTGTGAACTGATCATAAACTGAGAACTCTGGTGCTCTCTCACTGATGCTGGAAGGAGGCAGAACAGAAAACTGTCACTAACGACTGTTTCCCCATTCCAGTACTGGGTGGCTTACGTCAAACCCACACTTTTGGGTGTGTCTTACTCTTTCTTTCTGTGAGCATTTCTATCAGTTAACTGCTGGGCTTAGGTCTGTGAGAAATCCCCTTTTAATAAACTTCAGTGTTGCTTTTAAATAAATGAATAAGTGATTTAAATCAAGCTCGGTGCTATACACCCTGTGATTCCAGCATTCTGGAGGCTGAGACAGGAGTTCAAGGCCAGTCTAGCCAAACTTATCAGCCCCAGGTTCCAGTGAAAAGACCCTATTTCGAAAACCAAGGCAGAAAGCATGAGATAGTTCAGAGGATCAAAGGCACCTGCCGCTAGGAATTACAGCATGTGTGCCATCCACAGCACCATCACAGTGGAAGGAGAGAATGGGGACTCACAAGGTGTCTTCTGTCCTCCATAAGTGCACAAGAAAAAGGATACTCACATACACAATATATGATAGATGATAGATGGATAGTAGAGAGATGATAGATAGATAATAGATAGATGATAGATAGATAGGTAAAAGATAGATGATAGATAGAAGATAGATGATAGATAATAGATAGATGATAGATAGTAGAGAGATGATAGATAGATAGCAGAGAGATGATAGATAGATAGATAGATGATAGATAATAGATAGATGACAGATAGATAGATGATAGATAATAGATAGATGATAGATAGATAGATAGATAGATGATAGATAATAGATAGATGATAGATAGATAGATAGATAGATGATAGATAATAGATAGATGATAGATAGATAGATGATAGATAATAGATAGATGATAGAAGATAGATGATAGATAATAGATAGATGATAGATAGATGATAGATAGATAATAGATAGATGATAGATAGAAGATAGATGATAGATAGTAGAGAGATGATAGATAGATAATAGATAGATGATAGATAGAAGATAGATGATAGATAATAGATAGATGATAGATAGATAGAAGATAGATGATAGATAGGTAGAAGATAGATGATAGATAGATTGATTGATAGATGATAGATAGATTGATTGATAATGAGGTGGACATTTCCTAAAGATAACCTTTGCCTCCCCCCCTGCACATGTAAACACATACAAAGCCCCCAGCATATACATATATTTAAAGTCATTAAAGTGGAGACCTGTTCATCCCCTCACCTGACTGAAGGCCAGAATGTGGGTCATCTCGCTGTGGGCTGACTCAGGAGCTATGTGATGTCCTGAAAACCGCGGATCCAATAGATTGCTTGCGTTTGTTTCTCCCTCGCCATGGAATTTTCCATATTTTTGTAATCAGCCGCCATATGCACAAAACCAGAAACTGAATCTCTAAAGCTGCTTTTTATTCAGAGCCAGCAATCTGACAAGACAGTGGGTTAGCACCCTAAAGATCTGCCTTCCACGCTGCTGTCTTTAACTAGCAGCTTATACAGGGAGGGGAAGTGAAGGCAGTCAGTCCTCCAGGAGTTTCCTCTTGTCCCTCTGGCTAGGTGGTCAGCCTTGTCTCTGAGCTGTGTGGAGTTGCTGGTTCCCTTCTTACCCTTGCCTCTCTGCAGTGGGGGGAGGGTTCACAGAGATCAAGGTCCTCAGTCTTTGGATGACATCTAGACGGAAGATTAACTTAGAGCAAACAAACTGATACAGGAGAAACCAGGGTCCCCTCTTCGGACTCTTTGTCTCATTAATAAAAGAATTTAAGAGGCTGGGCAGTGGTGGTGCACAACTTTAATCCCAACACTTGAGAGGCAGAGTCAGGAGTATTTCTGAGTTCGAGGCCAGGCTGGTCTACAGAGCAAGCTCCAGGACAGGCAGGGATACACAGAGAAACTGTGAGGGTTGGGCAGTACGGAGGTAGGGAGAGAAAGAAAGAAAGGAAGGGAGGGAGGGAGGGAGGGAGGGAGGGAGGGAGGGAGGAAGGAAGGAAGGAAGGAAGGAAGGAAGGAAGGAAGGAAGGAAAGAACTCAAATGAAAGCTTAGGACAATTTTATCAGAGATTAAGAGAACTGCTCCCCTGGAGGTAGGCAAGCTGTAAACTTCAGCAGCTGCCTAGAAAGTGGAGGAGAGAAGTGAAAAGGCCAGCCATTTAACCTGGTGTGGGTGGCAGTCAAGCCAGCCATCACACAGTGCAGATGGAGGCTTTAGAGAAAGAGTAAGGGAACCCAAGATGCTGGGGAAACACAAAGTGTTAAGGAAAGCTTGGTTAGATAATAGAAAGAAAGAAATTGTGCTCTGATGAATACTTCAGAAAAAAAAAAAAAACAGGCAGACTTAAGAGCCTTACAGAGGGGATTCTGGGAAGGAAAAGTGCAGCATCTCATTAAAGGATTAATTATTCCTCCCATCTCTTTGGCTTGGCTTTAGTGAGTCCACCTTCCTAAGGGCGGTCCCTTAACCAAAGTTATTGAACCAACCTAACTGGAATGCTAGGTATCCACCATTTTGACCTGGAGTTGTTTTTGTTTGTTTTTTGTTGGTTTGTTTGTTTTCTTACTCTAACAAAACCAATAGAACTCTCCCTCTTCTCCTCATGCATTGTCTTTCTCACCACCTTTCTGTCCCTCCTTCTCACCCTCCTTTCCTTTCTTCCTCCTTCTTCCTCTATCTCTCCTCCCATCCCCCTCTCCCCTTCTCACTCTCTCTCTCCCCCGCCCCCCGCAGACTTCTTCCCACAGATGAAGTACGAATGTGTTCATATACTATAGAGTATGTAGTGCCCCCGTCACTGTGACCTTGTCATTTTGACCAGCACCTGTCGGTTATCCAGGTCATCATGCCAACAGTAGCCTTCCCGTCTTTTCCCCAGCTTTCCAGTGAGTCACAGGCTCCCGAGAGTCCGACTGCGAGTCTGCAATGGGCTCCCAGGGTTCCTCGATTTCTCACTTCTCCAAGAGAAGTTGCTAGACTCAGACATCAAAGAGGCTACCGGTCCCCCCTCTTCCTTCCCTGCTCCCTGCTGGGGACTCAGAGAAACCTGGCTCCAAGCCCCTCTGAAATCTATAAGAAGCAACTCCCTCAACTCTGCCTCTTGAGCCCAAATTCTCCTCAGAGGCAACTCATCCCCTGCCCCTAAATTCTGCTGTCTGTCACCCATGGGGTTCATAATTCAATAAACCTCTTAATCAAAAAGACAACCCATCTCAATGTCCCCCAAACTCCAAACTCAAGACTTGGAGTTACCCAGCTCTCAGCCCCTACCCCAACTTCTTAGAATATCCATTCTACGTGCTGCTTCCATGAGTTTGACTCTTTTAGATTCTACATGTGGGTGACATCATGTGGTGTTTCTTTTTCTGTGCCTGCTTCATTTCCCACAACACTGCACCCTCCAGGGAGCATCTGTGTTGTCGAAGTGACAGGGTTTCCTTCTTTTTAAAAGCTGAAGTATATTTCACTGTACAGCATAGTGACTATGGTTATGGTAAAGATGAGGACAACATATTGTACCCTTGAAAACCACCAACAGCGCTTGGGGATGAGAGCACACGTCTGTAATGTGAACACTTGGGAGGAGGAGGCAGGGCAGTCATAAGTTCAAGACCAGCCTGGGGGCGTGGAGAAATGTTCCTGCATGTTTGAGCATGCATACTCCTCTTGCAGAGGACCCGGGTTCAGTTCCCAGCTCCTATATCAGGGAACTCACAAAACCACCTGTAAGTCTAGCTCTGGGGGATCCCACATGCTCTTCTGGCTCCTGAGGACACTGCCCTCAAATGCTCAAACTTTATAAACAGACATACATAGGTACACAATTAAAAACAAAAAAACACCACCCAGGGAATTTTGAAGGGACTCTGTCCAGCTCCAGCTGACAAGCATGGCTCTGGCAGGCCTTGTCCTTCTCCCCCATTTCCTCTGCCTTCCTAAAAATCATTAGATTGCATTCCTAAAGCTAACCATCCAGTTCTATCTCCTTGTTTTCCCACTTCCTCCCCCTGAGGCTGACTACCAAGGTCCAGCTATCAAAGTATGGAAGTCCATCAATCAAAGTCCCATCTTGGCTCACCTAATTAACATGTCCAATCAAAATACACCACGGCATCCTAGCCTATTCTAACACAGACTGCCCTTCTACTCTTCTTAAAGGCCACACCTGCAAGGTCATTTGATGCTGTTTTTCTGTCTGAGTCAGAAATCAGCCACTTTAATGTTTCTTTCTCGTTTAGTAAAGAATCTCTCTGTAAAAACAGGTGTTTGGGTGTGGTTTGTGCCTAATCTGAGGTCTGAAAGGGAACCCCTGCCGTGTGTGTGTTTGGGTGTCTTCCTCAAACTTAGTGAAACTCAGTATAAATATGTAAATATATATATATATATATCCCCAGACAGGGTTTCTCTGTGTAGCCCTGGCTGTCCTGGAACTAGCTCTCTAGGCCAGGCTGGCCTTGAACTCACAGAGATGGGCCTGCCTCTGCCTCCTGAGTCCTGGGATTAAAGGCCTGTGCCACTACTGCCCAACCTGAAAATATAATTTTTAAGAGATGATTTATTTCATTTTATGTGTGTTTGAGTGTATGTAAGTGCAACAGTGAACACAGTGCCCACAGAAGCCAAAAGAGGGTGTCGATCCCTTGGAACAGGTGGTTATGAGCTGTCATGTATGCGCTGGAAACTGGGCCTGGGTCCTCTGCAAGGATGGCAAGTGCTCTGGAGAGCCATCTCTCCAGTCCCATATACATGCATATGTATACAAACATGTATGTATGTATGTATGTATGTATGTATGTATGTATGTCATATACATACATGTATTTCATATATATATATATATATATATATTTCTTAAGACTAGCACCGTAGGTCAGTGTGGTACAGTACCTGTTTAGCGTGTGTGAGCTCAGCCTTGGAATCATCCCAGCCCAGGACAGCACCAGTGAGTGAGTGAGGAAGCCTCCAGTTGATTCTGGATAATTCCAGCACCGGAGGCTCCAGACACTGAGACACTGCCAGTGTCCTCAGGCAGACGCCACCCACCGTGAGATCTGTCAAAAATCCCTGACCCACAGAATCTGTATTGCTATAAAGGGTAGCTGTTGGGGACCGGGTGAGTGTGTATAAGTCCATAAACAACCAGAAGGGAGACTGCATCAAAGAGAAGCAACCATCTCTGGGAAGGAGGACGTGGTGACAGCCATTAGCCGCTCCTGAAGCTCCGGCCGTAGGTCTCCGTCGTCGCCGCCTTTCCTGCCGCTAGGTGGCACCAGTGATCGTTTCCAGCAAAAGCGGGTCCCAGAGCTCTCTCAGGCAACCCAGCTACAAGGGCCTTACTGCTAAGCTAGTACCATTAATATGGTGGTGGCGCACGCACGCCTTCAATCCCAGGACTGGCGGATCTCTGTGAGTTCGAGGTCCATCTGGTCTTAAGAACGAGTTCGAGGACAGCCAGGGCTTGGGCTACACAGAGAAACCCTGTCTCTAAAAAAACTCCATTTCTCTCCCTGAACCCCAAGCCTTGTTCCCAAGCACAGAAGGGCCAGGGAACATGGCGGCCCTTTGTAGACAGAGGCAGACAGATCTCTGTGAGTTCCAGGCCAGCCTGGTCTACAAAGTTGTCCAGGACAACCAGGGCTATACAGAGAAAGACAAACAAATTGAAAACTGTGTGTGGTGGTGCTCATCTGTAATTCTAGCACATGAGAGGTGGAGGCAGAAATTCAAGATCAGGCCAGCAAGATGGCTCAGCTGGCAAAAGCACCTACTAGCCTATCATTGTTTGGGGGTCCACAATATTAAATAGAATTTTGTTTGTTTGTTGTTGTTTTTGTCTTTCAAGACAGGGTTTCTCTGTGTATCTCTGGCTGTCCTAGAGTCACTTTGTAGACCAAGCTATCCTGGCATCCTGGTTGACCAGAGTGTTGGCATTAAAGGTGTGTGCCACCATGCCTGGCTTAAATTGAAATTGCTAAAGCATTACTGATTTTTTTATTTAATATTCATCTTTCTTTTATTTCTTCCTTCCTCCTTCCCTTTCTTTGGTAGGATTTCTTGTAGCCCAGGCTAGCCTTGAACTCATCATGTAGCCAAGGATGACCTTGAACTGCTTTTATTTTTAATTTTTATATTTTATTTATGGGGGAGGGTGAGAGCATCTGCCATGGGACTTGTATGGAAGTCAGAGGACAACTCGAAGGAATCAGTTTTCTTCTGCCACCATGTGGGTCATGGAGATCTAACTGACTGAGCCATCTTGCTTGTCCAACCTTGAACACAAGGTCCTTCTACCTCTTTCTCTCAACTGATGGGGTTATAGCTATGCACCAGTACACCTGATTATCTATCTATCTATCTATCTATCTATGTATCTATCTATCTATCTATCTATCTATCTATCTATCTATCTATCTTCTATCCATCTATCTATTTATTTTGAGGCAGTGAATCAAGAGCTTGCTATGCAGCTGTGGCCCAGAACTCACTATGTAGACCAGGCTGGTCCCGTGGAATCCTCTTTGTGTTCGCTCCCCTCCCCCGCCGCACAGTGGTGGTATTACAGGTGTACACTCCGTACATAGCTTGTTGTTGTTGTTTGAGACAGGGTTTCTCTGTGTAGCAGAGGCCTGGATTCTGTAGACCAGGCTGGCCTTGAACTCACAGAGATCTGCCTGCCTCTGCCTTCCGAGTGCTGGGATCAAAGGCGTGCGCCACCAAGTCCAGCCATACCCAGCTTTAATCAATTGATTTTTAATTGACAAATAAAAACTGTATGTATTTATAGTGTATAACATGACACCTTGAAAAGCTTGACATCTTGAGAATGACTAAATCAAGCTGATGAATGTGGAAAACCTCACCTATTCATCATTTTCTTGTGGGGAGAACACTTGAAATCTACTCTTCTTTCTCAATTTTCAAGAGTATAATGAATTGCTCTCCATGGTAGCCAACGTCATGCTCTTAAAAGCTACTCCCCACTGGGCTTTCCTCAGTGTGAGTCATTGGCTGACTCAGTGGAAGTTCATACTTCAAAATCTAACCCAAAATAGACCTAGCACATGATTCAGCAATTGAAAATCTGAGTGAAGACCCCCCAAAAAAATCAACAACAGGATTCAAACAGATATTTTAATTTTTAATTGCATTTATTCATTGGTGTGTGCATTCCTGTGGGTGTGTGCTTGCTGTGCCATCTGCGTAGATGGAGGTCAGAGAACAACTTGAAGGAATCGGTTCTCTCCTAAGCCCATGTGGACTCCTGGAATTGAACTCGGGCTGTTAGGCTTGACAGCAAGTGCCTTTATCCACTGAGTCATCTTGCCAACCCTCAAACAGATATTTATGCATTCATGTTTGTAGCATAATCATTTACAATAACCAAGAGGCCGAGGCAACCCAAATGTCTGTGTATAGATGAATGGTTAGACAAAATATGGCCTATGTGGCTGGGGATGTGGCTCAGTGTAAATGGAGTGTTTGCCTACCATGCATACTGTCCTGGATCCAGTCCCCAACACTACATACACCAGAAATGATGGTGCACGCCTGTAATCCCAGCACTTGGGAGATGGTGGCAGAAAGGTGAGGATTTTAGCTGGATTGGGTGTTTGAGGCCAACCTGGGAGATGTAAGATTGTGTCTAAAACAAAACCCAAATCAAGTAGAGAAGTTACAAGTGTTAATAAACATTAAAAAATTGTATAGTATATGGGGCATGGGGATGACTCACACCTTTAATCCCAGCACTTAGGAAGCAGAAGCAGGCGGATCTTTGTGAGTATGAGGCCAGCCTGGTCTACAGAGTGAGTTTCAGGACACCCAAAGCTACACAGAGAAACCCTGTCTCGAACCCCTGCCCTCAAAAAAGAAGTGAAAGAAAACTGTACAACAAACTAAAAAAAAAAAAATAGAAATTGTAGAGAGCTGCGACGTGCCGCGCCTTAAAGATGGCGCTGGTCTCCGTGCCGCGCCTTAAAGATGGCGCTGGTCTCCGCCTTCCACCAGCCCGACGGTGAGCGCTCTTGATGATAAACAAGTCCATATTTGGCTAAGACTGCTGATCTGGCTTGCTTCCGCATACGTGGGCCTCTAAGATAGCACCACTTGGCTTTACTTGATTGGCTGTTCATTTAGTATTTAGCCTGTGGGTTGGGTCTGCCCGGGCATTTGGAAGACTGTTTTCAAGGGACCTGAATAAACTGCAGGAGAAGAGCTTTTGCGAGTTGCGTCATTCCTTGCTGGACAAGGGGGGACGCGACAAAGTGGTGGCCCGTACGGGGAACCCAGAAAAGACTCAGAACTCCTGCAGTCAGGGGCAACGCGTTGGTAAGTTCCTGGGATAAATCAGGACAATAAAGTTTCACGGAGATAGCGAACACAAGGTAAAGTTTCGCGGAGATAGCGAACGTACGGTGAAGTTTTGCGGAGATAGTGAACGTACGGTAAAGTTTCGCGGAGATAGCGAACAAAAGATACAGTTTCGTGGGGAAGCTGCAAACTGAAAGTAAAATTTTAAACATGGGGTTGTCTGAGTCACACCCAATTTTTCTGGCTCTTCAGGAGCTACTTTTAGCTAGGAAATTAAAGATTAAGAAGTCTACCCTAGAAAGATTTTTGAATGAATGTGATTCCGTGGCTCCGTGGTTTGCGGTGTCCGGGAATCTTACGGTATCCTGCTGGGACAAATTAGGCAGGGACTTGGATTTTGCTTGGGAGCAAGGGACTCTGAAGCATGGAGTAAGACCGATTTGGAAAATGGTGAGGAGTTGTTTAGAAGATCAGAGATGTTGTAATGCAATTAGGGAGGGAGAGTCAGCCTTGGAACTGCTGCAAGGGGAAAGATCTGAGCAAGTAGACAGTGAAAAGGAAAGTAACAAAGGCGAAAGATTTGAGCAGGCAGACAGTGAAAAGGGAGGCAAAAAGAAAGTTCCTCTCTATCCCGATCTTAGAAATTTTAGAGATTTTAGAGATTTAGAGGACTCAGAGAGCACAGATTCTGAAGGAGAGCTACACGCTCTAATAGAACAGTTGGAGAGGACTGTTATTAGAAAAAAGGAAAAGAAAAAAGTAAAAGAAAAGGGCATGTCGGCGGCAGTCGGTGTGGGTGGAGCTGTTGCCATGGCGCCTGACACGTCAGCAGTAGTCGGAGTGGGCGGAGTCGTCGCTACAGCGCCTTCAGCCACGCTGGCGGGAGCTGATGTAAACAAAGCCGTTGCCATGGCGCCTTCAACTCCTCCCCCATATCCAGAAGCCACTCAGATAGATCAGCCAGTTCAGTCCCTGAAAGTAGGGAGATCTTTCTGCCCGGGGATGTGGACACAAGTAAGAACAGAATAGAACATTATCCCACTGCACTTGCTGCTTTAGCCTTGAATGGTATCCAACAATGCTTGCAGTCTTTTGGAGTTGCTCCTGCCAGTATAATAGTGCCCTATTCCAGTTATCAAATTAAGATTTTGTGTGGCACTGTAGATGACTGGGCAATATTGCAATGTAGCTTTGAAGGAGTGATTGATAATCATTATCCTAAACATCCATTGCTATCATTTTTTAAGGAGCACCCAGTGATATTCCCTAAGGTTACTTCAGCAGTACCACTTCAAGGGTCACCAAATGTGTTTACTGATGGCTCAAAGACAGGCTGTGGAGCCTATTTGATAGAAAGACAAGAGCCCGTGTTATGTCAATTTCAACCGGGCTCCCCCCAAATAGTAGAATTGAAAATAGTAATGGAGGTGTTTAAAAGATGTCAATTTGCATTCAATTTGATTTCAGATTCAGTCTATGTGGTCAACGCAGTGAAAGTATTAGAATTAGCAGGTCCTATTAAGAATAGTAGTACTGTATGTGCCTTATTACAAGAGTTACAAGTTTTAATTTGGCAGAGAAAAAGGTGTTTTTATATTCAACATATCAGAGCACATACAGGATTACCTGGACCATTAAGTGAAGGTAATGATAAAGTTGATCAATGGACCAGGATGGAATGCATTTTTTGGAGCTCATTCCTGGACCAAGCCAGACAGTTTCACCAATTATTTCATGTAAATGCAAAAACTCTACAGCAAAAATTCCATTTGTCTAGAGCAGATGCTAGACAAGTAGTTTTGGACTGTCCTCAGTGTGTGATTCATCATCATCCTCCCAGTGTGGGAGTGAACCCTAGAGGGTTGTTGCCACTCAAAATCTGGCAAATGGACGTTACCCACATTTCAGAGTTTGGAACCTTAAAATATATTCATGTATCTGTGGATACCTGCTCAGGTATCATACATGCTACACCTATGAGTAGAGAAAAGGCTCGCAATGTCATAGGACATTGCTTAGAAGCCTGGGCTGCATGGGGAAAACCACAGCAGCTAAAAACGGACAATGGACCAGCCTATACGGCTCAGTCCTTTGTCTCCTTCTGTAATCAGATGGAGGTACAGCTTAATCACGGATTACCATACAATCCTCAAGGACAAGGAATTGTGGAGCGTGCTCATCGCACCTTGAAAGAATGCTTGCAAAAACAAAAATGGGGAATAGGCCAAGGCCGTACCCCCAAGGAGAGAATGTCTTTAGCCTTATTTACTTTAAATTTTTTCAATTTGGATGCTCAAGGCCGCTCAGCAGCGGACAGACATCAGGATTCCCATGGTTCACCTAAAAGCATGGTGAAGTGGAAGGACATTCTGACAGGCTCTTGGCGGGGGCCTGACCCCGTGCTAACATGGGCGAGAGGGTCTGTTTGTGTTTTTCCTCAGAATCAACAAGATCCAGTGTGGGTGCCTGAACGCCTTGTGAGGAAGATTCGTCATGAAGACCTTCCTAAGGATCCTGGTGTTAGTAGCAGTGAGTATGTCAGGAATGACCGAGCCGAGATGGGGGATCCTGTCGATATTCCCAAAGCCGATGCCGGTCAGACATGATGCAACTGTGTTTCCACGCTTATTTAGCAGTAATAGAAGCTTAGGCTTACCCTACCTTCCCTTTGATGATCAGAGAAGCCCTATAGAGGGTAATAGAAACGTCAGCTTGAAGGGTAGTTTGTGCTTTTTATTGAGCTTCAATAGGTCAGATGATACAAAATGCATTAAATTGTCTCAGCAGTCAGCAGATTTTTTACCACAACTGAGGTTTGGAGGTAGGAGTGGTGGTTTGTTTTCAGGCAATGGTTCTCGCCTTGAAGGATGGTGGCCCACACGAGTCTCTGACCGGGACCCCCCCAGACAGCCACGCTGGGCACCTTTTTGTAGAGGATCCACAGGAGAGGAAGGACCTTTTCCCTGGACTGGATGTCAAGAGCGCAGAGCAGTTTGGGTTCAACAAGATTATTTTTCCTTTAGCCCCATGATTAGTAATATAGTGAATAAGTCTTGTACAGGAATGCTTGATATATCTACTAGGGATCCTCAGCAGACTGCCACCAATCCTTTTGATTTGTGGCTTTTGTGTGGAGTAAATGGAAGTTGCATGGACTTGGGACCTGTCATTATACTTGGGGGAGGTATTTATCAAAGAGGTAATTTTTCCCTAGGGTCTGCTACCAGATTGGATTTCTCTAGCAGTAGTGGCTCTGGTACTTGGAATTCTTTGTTTCATTCTTATCGCAACAAGAGCTTTTCAGATTTGCCAGTATGTCTCTGGCCTCCTTTTCTGTGGATTGTAAGTAATGGGAGTGCATCCTTAGGTGAAGAAAAGTTAGTATGCACTCCAGGCACATGTTTTTATGCCCTATGCTGGAATGCCACAGCCTTTCCTGTGGCTGTGGTGACTAGAATGCCTCGATATGTACCAGTTCCTGTAGAGGCTCCTAATACCATGATGCTATTCAGATTTAAAAGAGATTTTGGCATCACTGCAGCTATTGTTACTGCTATCACTGTTGCTGCTGTGGGAGCTACTGCCTCAGCTATCGCCTTGTCTAGTTCTATACAGACTGCCAATGCCCTGAATAACATCTCAGCCACTGTGGCACAGGCATTGGATACTCAGGCCTCTATGAATTCTCATCTCAAAGGAGGTCTTATGATAGTTAATCAATGCATAGATTTAATACAAGAACAGATTGATTCTCTTTGGCAACTAGAACAATTAGGGTGTGAGTGGAAAATGCAAGGTTTGTGTGTTACTTCCGTACAATATCAAAATTATACAAAAGCTGATAATTTGTCCAGATAATTGTCAAAGTTCCTCTTACAGGATTGGTCGGCTGAATTTGAAAATTTGATGAGAGAGCTGAGAGCGACAATCATCCACATCAACTCCACTCGGGTGGATCTGAGCCTGGCTACTGGCTTGACTTCTTGGATACAGACGACTATGGATCATCTTAAGGAGTGGGCGGGCGTAGGCTCTTTGGCGATACTAATGATACTAGCCTCTCTGGTTTGCCTATGGTGCATCTACAAAATGAGAACCACACAAAAGCGTAATGTAGCCATGATTCTACAAGCCCTTGTCGCCATTGAGGCGGGCCAGTCCCCTCAGGCATGGCTTGCTGCCGTGAAGTAAATCTTCACTAAGCATAGTCCCTGCCCACTGAGGAATTCGTTCCACGGATATTAGGGTCTGGTAAGTCAGTGACGGAGTTGACGGGTAAGTCTCGGCCACCTAAGATAGGGCAGCCCCGAGTGGGGAGGCTGACCCAGAGACGGGTAAGAGTTTGAGCACCGCCCTCCTACAGGCTCAGGCCCACCGTGAGATCCCCAAATAGGGGATTACGAAACCTTTCCAGGGACTTCTACCAACTTTAGAAAAATAAATAAATAAATAAATAAATAAATAAATAAAAAGGAGGAACTGTAGAGAGCTGCGACGTGCCGCGCCTTAAAGATGGCGCTGGTCTCCGTGCCGCGCCTTAAAGATGGCGCTGGTCTCCGCCTTCCACCAGCCCGACGGTGAGCGCTCTCGATGATAAACAAGTCCATATTTGGCTAAGACCGCTGATCTGGCTTGCTTCCGCATACGTGGGCCTCTAAGATAGCACCACTTGGCTTTACTTGATTGGCTGTTCATTTAGTATTTAGCCTGTGGGTTGGGTCTGCCTGGGCATTCGGAAGACTGTTTTCAAGGGACCTGAATAAACTGCAGGAGAAGAGCTTTTGCGAGTTGCGTCATTCCTTGCTGGACAAGGGGGGACACGACAAGAAATTATATTTCTCTTTCCCTCCCCTCTCTTTTTCCATCCCCCCCCCCGTGTGTGTGTGTGTGTGTGTGTGTGTGTGTGTGTGTGTGTGTGCATGCACATGAAAACACATACATGTTGTGCACATGGAGGCCTAAGATTGACATTGGGAGTCCCCGCTGCTGCTCTCCACTTATTTATTGAGGCAAGGTCTCTCAAATGAATACAGAGCTCACTGGTATAAGCTGGCCAAGCTGGCCAGCTTGCTCCAGAAACCACCTGTCACATTTCCTTGTAAGCACTGGCATTACAGGCTACATTGTGACCACCTGTCATTTCCTAGCTGCTGGGGATTTAATCCCCAGAGCTCACGCTTGCACAGGGAGCGCTTCACCTGGCGAGCTACGTCCTCAGATCCTGAATCCAGCTGTTTAAACTGAGGGATGTGGGAATTGAACTCAGGTCCTCAGGCTTGTGTGGCAGGCACTTTGTCTTCTGATCCATCTGAGGCCCATGCTTTGCATCTTTAAGCGAAGAGGGAAGTTTGATGTGCTTTCGAAACACTGAAAAATGGGCCAGTGATATGGGATATCAACTAAAGGTACTTGCTGGCAAGCCTGATGACTACCTGACTTCACCCAGGACCCTTGTGGTCCTTGTGGAAGGAGAGCACCAACTCTCATAGCCCAAGCATACAACACACACACACACACACACACACACACACACACACACACACACACACAC
>CAJQZJ010032290.1:6457677-6474419 GCA_907164525.1 Lophiomys imhausi
ATCTATCTATCTATCTATCTATCTATCTATCTATCTATCTATCTATCTATCTATCTATCTATCTATCATCTTTGCGGTGCTGAGGCTAGAGCCTAAGGTCTTACACCTGCTAGGTAAGCACTGTTACCATGCTCCCGGCGCCTTGACAGTGAGTCCTAGGCAAACACTCTCCAGCTGAGTCACACACACCTCCCTCTGGTGTAGTCTACCTAAGCATTCTACCACTAATGTTTCCTGAGACAAGTTCTTGCTATGCAGCTCTGGAAGGCCCTCTTCCCTCAGCCTCCCAGGTTCTGAGATGACAGGTGTCCACCACCACGCTTGCTTTGAGTGGATCGTTTGTTATTTATCAGTTATCTTCTCACAGTGACAAAAAGCAGACTACTTCAGGAGAGCCATGGTCGGGAAGGGTTAGAGGAAGGTTGACCAGCTCCTTTGGTTGTCCTGTCTCAGGGCGATCCCTTCCTTGCTTTGACCCCAGGTAGAAAGGAGGTTTGGGGGCTGGGGAGATGGCTCAGTCGGTGAGAATGCTTGGTGTGAAAGCATGAGGATTTGACTTAGATTCTCAGCTCCCATTTAAAAGCTGGAGATGGCCGTAGGTGCCTGTAATCCTAGTGTTGGGGAGCAGAGAGAGGCAGGCCGATTCTGGGTGCTTGCTGGCTAGCCAGTCTAGCCAAAATTGTGAGCGTTCAGTTTAGTGGGAGACCCCGTGTTACAGGAAATAAGGTAGAGAATGGTAGGGGAAGACACCTGATGTCCTCCTCTGGCTCGGGCATGCGCTCCAAATGGAGATTCCGCGAGGCAGAGGCCCTCCCACCCGCTGAGCCCCACTGGGACAGGGCTCTCTGGGATTGCCCGAGCTGGCGAGGCCCAGACTCAAAGGGAAAGCGCAATGGCTGGAGCTCTCTCGGAGCACTTATCTTAGTTTATAATTACATGGCCATTAGCATGATGACGGGATTAATATCTGTTTCCACGGGCAGACTGTCAGCTCCTCAGGGGTCCGTCTTCACTCTTCACTGGATGCCAGGCCCGAAGTGCCGCTTGATAAGCAATACTATCTGCAAAGACAGATGCAGCTATGATCTTGTGCCAGAAGGCCTCCAAGCAGCTTTGCAGGGATTACTACCGCATTTGTTCCTTGAAATGGCCCAGGGAAGCCAATGCTGTACTGAGCCCGTGAGCTGTCCTCAAGGTGATGAAATGAAGACTCACAGAATTTAAACAGGTTCCTCCAGCCATGTGGTGGAGCCACACTTTAAAACAGACTTTTCCTTTCTTTTCTTTTTAAGGCTTTTGTTTGTTCAGCCAGTTGGCTTTTTATTTTTATTCTTTTTGAGACTGGGTTTCACTATGTATCCCTGGCTGGTCTAGGTGTATAGACCAGGCTGGCCTCAAATTCACAGAGATCCACTTGCCTCTGCCTCCCAAGTGCTGGTATTAAAGTGTGCATCACCACACCAAGCCTTCTTTTATTAAGAGTTTTATTTCTGGTCCAGGCGTGGTAGCGCACGCCTTTAATCCCAGCACTCGGAGGCAGAGGCAGGCAGATCTCTGTGAGTTTGAGGCCAGCCTGGGCTACAAAGCAAGTCCAAGACTGCCAGGGCTACACAGAGAAACCCTGTCTCGAACCCTCCCCGAGAAGCTTTACTTTTATTATTATATATGTGTATACGTGCATGTGTGCCTGAGGAGGCCAGAAGAGGGCGTTGGATTCCCTGGATCTGGAGTTATATAGGTGAGTGTGAACTGTTCAAAGTAGGTTCTGGCAACTGAACTCTGTTGCTCTGCACATGCATGCTTTTTCTGGTAATCTTTTATATGTATGAGTGTTTTGTCTGCATATATGTATGCACACCATATGTGTGCCTGCCTCTCGTGGTCAAAAGAGATCAGACCCTCTGGAATTGAAGTTACCCAGTGGGTGCTGGGATTCAAGCCCAGGTCCTCTTGCAAGAACAGCCAGTGCTCTTAACCAACAAGCCACCTCTCCAGCCCCAGGCACATGCTTCTACCAAGCCATCTCTCTAGCCCAGACTTCGCCCCTTTAAAATTAGCACATGAAGCAACGGGTTTCCTCATAGCATACATTTTCATAGATTGTTCTGGTTGTCCCACCCCACCTGGTATTTCTGTGGATTCAGGGGATCCAAAGTCTGATCTTCAAGCTTGTGCAGCAAGTCCTTAACTACAGAACCATTCTCTCCTGCCCCCGCACCAAATGTCTGCAACAGTGAATAACGGTTCATTTTCCCTCACATCCTCACCAGCATTTCTTGTCGTTTCAGGGTCACTACCATCCTTTGCCACCACAGACATTTCTCAGCTAGCTAAGGAAGGGTCTTCGAGCCTCCAGCTCTCCAATCTTGGTGCCCTCTGCCCACTGCTGACCACACGCTCAGGCATGCTTTTGACTAAATCCCTCTATCAGATTTTGTTTGCTGTCTTCCTCATAATTAGAATTGGATTATAAGAATCATCACAACTAACTGTGAATGTATGGAGTACGGCATGAGGGATTTATTCCTAAGGACTCTAATGCCTAAGTGGGTTTTCTGTGATTACTTTTGAGACAGGGAGGGTATCATAAATAGTCCTGGCTGTCCTGGAACTCACAGGGTTCTGCCTTGCTCTGCCCTGAGCTTATCACTCTGGCTTCTCTTATAATTGTATACTTTGTAGCAGATAGGCTTGTGGTGTGAAAGTCCTGAGTTGGAATTCTGCCTTCTCCGAGTAATAGCTGCATAGCTTTGTGAAGGGCAACACTTAGGTTCTCTGATGGGTTGTGTTTCTATTGAACCGTCCACAGCAGTGCAGCAGGCTTGCAGCACATTATAAGACACTTGGACCAGTGCCCGGAACACAGCGGCATGTGAGCAGGGAGGGAAAGACTTTTCTGCATAAGAGACGAAGCTGGGTCTTCTTGCTGAGACTCCAGATCTGACACAAGGTCCTCATTTCCTGGTGGCTTTGAGAACATTTTGGAAGAGGAAGTAGGAAGGGTTTTAAGAGCTGGAGGGTGGAGAGGAGTGTGGTGAAATGCTGTGCTCCGCACACGACGTGGCTGTCCACACATAAACTCACAACAGCTGGAGTCATCTGCACAAGATCAAGGCAGAAAGATCACTCCACATTCCAGCCGAAGCAGTACCTGGACTCGGTCAGTTAGTGGGGCAGGGGACATATATGAAGGTGTATGGATAAATGCTGGAGTGCCTTGTGGGAGTGAGAGGGGAGAAGAACTGGGGGTAGATGTGATTGAGATACAATGTATTGCATTATTTATATGTATTATATGTATGTATAATTACATATGTATTTATTATGTATTAAATTGTTACAGAATAAAAGACACTCTTTATATGTTTTGTCTCAAAAATAATAACAGAAAATCCCCTTAGGCATTAGACTCCTTAGGAATAAAATTTTTATATTTTATAAAAAAATATAAGAAAAAGTTCTTATGTTTCCTCCATGTTCCCAAAAAGATGCAGTTGCTTTCCATGAATCTCAAATGCTACCCAAACACTATCCATTATCACTCAAAGACATCTGCATCTAGTATGTGTATGCACTTGTGTGTGTGGATACATACGTGTTTGTGTGTGTGTGTGTGTGTGTGTGTGTGTGTGTGTGTGTGTGTGTTGTATGCGTGTGTGGTGACCAGGTATCAACATCAAGTATCACTACTCAGATGACTCACCTTAGATTCAAGACAGTGCCCTTCACATGGGGCTCATGAAGAGGCTAGACTACCCAAAGAACAAGACTTCGGGAGCCTCCTGGCTCTGCCTCCCCAGAGCTGGGATTACAGAGCTGGACCACCACGTCCAGCTTTTACACACAGATTCTGGAGGTCAAACTCCAGTCTTGGTGCTTGCATGGCAAGCACTTTACTGAGCCATTTCCCAGCCTCGACCTCCACATTTAGTTACACTTTACTTGTGAGCACACGTGCAAACGTCATGGTGCACGTGTGAAGGTCAGAGGACAACTTTCTGAAGCTGATCCTCTCTTTCCGCCACCTGAGTCCCCAGTATCAAATTAAGGTCCTCAGTCTCGGCAGAAAGCATCTCCGCCCTCTGAGCTGTCTCAATGGCCCCTCCTCTCCAAGCTTCCCAGTTTCTATTCTAGAAGCATCCACATTCTTGGGTGCCAAAGTCTGGATTCACCTGCTGGGGATGTTGTCACAAATCACTGCCAGGTGCTTTTGGACAACAAACCTGTCGCCTTATGGTTCTGGATGTTTCAAGACTAAATACAGGTTGAGCATCCCCGGTTCCTTCTTTCTGAGGCTCGAGGCAGGGATCCACCAAGGGGCTTTCTCTTCAGTGTACAGATGGCTGTCTTCTCCTTGTGTTCCTCCATGCTGTCTTCCCTCTGTGCATACCAATCTCTCCTTTTCATGAATTGGGTTGAATTAGAGCCAATCCCAGTGACCTTCTTTGATGTGTTTATCGCTGGAACCACCTGCCTCTAGAACCACACGTGTGATCCCACCACTGAGGCAGGAGGATCACTGCAAGTTTGCAGCCAGCGTTGGCTACACAGTACATTTTAGACAAGCCAGGACTTCAAAGCAAGATCCTGTCTCAAAACAAACATCAAACTCATCTGCAGAGTGGGACATGGTAGCACATACCTGTAATCCCAGTATTCAGGAGACTGAGGCAGCCTGGCCTACATGGTGAGACTATGTCTCAAATTTTAAAAATGAAATAAAATAGAAGGGGCACTACTTGGGAATAGATATGAGAGTGGGGTCAGGGAGATGATGGAGAAGTGGTCCAAATATATTTGTATAAAATGTCATTGAGGGATTGGAGAGATGGCTCAGGAGTTAAGATAACTTGTTATTCTTGCAGAGGACCATGTTTGATTCCCAGTCACATGGTGGTTCACAACCATCTGTAACTCAAGTTCCAGGGGTTCTGATACCCTCTTCTGACCTCTGATGGCACCACGCACACATGAGGTCACAGATATGCAGGCAAAATATTCACATATAAAATACAAATCAATAAATCTTTTTTTAAGTCATATGAGGGGCTAGAGAGATGGCTCAGTGGTTAAGAGCACTGGCTGTTCTTCCAAAGGACCTGGGATCAAATCCCAGCACCCACAGTTCAGGTCAGAGCTGTCTGTAATTGCTGAGCATGGTGGCACATGTCTTTAATCCCTCCCAGCACCTGGGAGGCAGGCTAGTGGATCTCTGTGAGTTCAAATTCAGCCTGGTCTACAAAGTGAGTCCAGGACACCCAGAGCTGCTACATAGAGAAACCCTGTCTCTAGTCTCTATGTAGAGAAACCAAAAAAAAAAAAAAAAAGCCATATGAAACCTAACACACACACACACACACACACACAACTGTAACCTAACAAGGCTGCATTGAGAGTCCCCAGCACATGTACTTTTGTGAGGAATAACATTCAAACCGTGGCTTGCCTGAGTTCTGAACTGTTACCTTTTCTAAGTTCTTATCTGCCACCTGTGTGGGCTTGTGAACCAGTGACTTCAGGACAGACAGAGGCCTGTGGCCAGTGAGTGGAGAGGACAGGGGCTCCTTGCTCCACCCTAGAAAGCATCATCTCCACCACAGACAGGCTCCAAACCAAGGCTGTCACTTCTTCAAACCTTTAATCCCAAATCAGATGACTGTGAACTCAGATTCAGGCTCTTCCTGGTCCCACAGGCAGTTGTAGGACATCTCTCCCTCAAGTGAATCAGCACAGACTCACACCCATCTGTCCATCAGGTCTCTGGGTGCTTCTCCAAGGAGCTCCGTTTGCACATAGCCTCTTACCATCCTGCCTTAAACAACCCAAATTCAGTTACCAAGGAAAAAATCTCTCTCTCTCTCTCTCTCTCTCTCTCTCTCTCTCTCTGTGTGTGTGTGTGTGTGTGTGTGTCTGTGTGTGTGTGTGTCTGTGTGTGTGTGTCTGTGTGTGTGTGTGTGTGTCTGTGTGTGTGTGTGTGTGTGTGTGTGTGTCTGTGTGTGTGTGTGTGTCTGTGTGTGTGTGTGTGTGTCTGTGTGTGTCTGTGTGTGTGTGTGTGTAGGTCAGAGTTCCACATCCAGGCATCTTCCTCTATTGTGCTGCCTTAATTTTTGAGACAAAGTCTCTCACTGAACCTGGACCTCATTAATTGGCTAGGCTAGCTGGCCAGTGAGCCCCAGGGTTCCTCCAGTCTCTGCCTTCCCAACACTGGAATTACAGACATGTACCGCTGTGCTAGCTTTTAAAGTTTTTTTGTTTTGTTTTGTTTGAGTGTGGGTTCTGGGGACTCAAACTCAAGTCCACATGCTTGCTCGGCAAGCACTTCACCTACTGAACCATCTCCCACACCCCTCAAAGCAATATTTTACAAGGAGAACACGAGGGACCAAGACTTTCTGTGAAACGGGCCCCCAAAGTGCGAAGAACAGTTTCTCTGGAACAGAGGTGAAAAGTCTTGAGAAAGCTGGAAGTTGAGGCAGGCTTGGAAGATAGATGCCTGCAGAAAGCAGGCCAGGGCTCTAGGCGGTTGGGCCACCCCGCTTGGGGCACAGCGACCCCCAGGGCCAGGAAGGCAGGGTGAGCAGCAGGAAACAGACTCCCCCGAGCAACAGAATTAGACCAGCGCCCACACCACAGCCCAGGGACCAGGAATACTCATAGGCCAGGCGCGGAGCTGGAGGAGACTCAGGGCTGACTCCCTGGAGCAGGGCTCTAACGGAATGCCGGAACACCTCCACACTGACAAAGAGCAGCAGGCCTGTGTGGGAAGAAAAGAGTGAGGCTCTCAGCCCAGGGACTCCAGTGCAGGTTTGAGATTGTCACCCCTTCATTCCTTATCAACCAAGAAATGGGAAGGTCGACCTATGCTTTCTTTCCCCTCAGTCAGTTATCCTCATTGTACTAAGGATGGACAGGGAATAGCACATTTATGCTTAACATGCAGACATTTCTCTCTCTCTCTCTCTCTCTCTCTCTCTCTCTCTGTGTGTGTGTGTGTGTGTGTGTGTGTGTGTGTGTGTGTGTGTCTGTGGGCCCATGTGTGCATGTGTGAGGGCCAGAGCTCAACGTTACATGCCTTTCTCAATTTCTTTTCATTTTATTATTATTATTATTTTTTGGTTTTTCGAGACAGGGTTTCTCTGTGTAACAAGTCATGGCTGTCTTGGACTCACTTTGAAGACTAAGCTGACCTTGAGTTCACAGAGATCTGCCTGCCTCTGCCTCCTGAGTGCTGGGATTAAAGGCATGTGCCACTACACCCAGCTGCTCATTTTATTTTTTAAATGATTTAGCTCTTGGGAGACAGGCAGGCAGATCTCTGAGTTTGAGGATAGTCTGGGTTACAGATCAAATGCCAGGACAATCAGAGTTACAAAGAAAAATCCTGTCTCCAGCATAGAGGGCAGAGGGGGATGTTTTTAAATTGTGTGTGTGTGTGTGTGTGTGTGTGTGTGTGTGTGTGCATGTACCATGGCACATGTGTGGAGGCCAAAGGACAACTTGTGAGAATCAGCTCTCTGCTCACCATGTGGGACTTGGGAGTAAACATCAGGTAGAAGCCCTATCCCTTAGGTTTCTGAGTCAGGGTCTCTTACTGGCCCAGGGCTCACCAATTTGGCTAGACTCACTGGCCAGCAAGCCCTCCTGTCTCTGCCATCCTGCTGGGATTGCAGACCTATAAAATACAGGTTGTGAAAGCTGCCTTGCTTTCAGTGGGCTCTGTAGGCTGAACTCAGGTAGCTACACTTGCACAGCAAGCGCTTAACTGACTGAGCCATGTCCCTAGCCTCCCTTACCTTCATTTTGAGACAAAGTCTCTTATAACCCTCAATGCCCTAGAAGTCATTATGTATATCAGACCAGCTTTGAAGCTCACAAACCCTCCTCCATCTGTTTAAATACTGGGAATACAGGCATTCTCTATTATAGCTGGCTTAACCATTTGTTTTGTGGGGATAGAGGATGAGACAAGGTCTCTCTACGTTGTCCTGGCTGTCCTGGAGCTTGTTATGTAGACCAGGTTGGCCTAGAACTCAGAAATCCTCCTGCTTCTGCCTCCCAAGTGCTGGGATTAAAGGTGTGCACCACCACACCTGGCAAACATTTTTATCTGCTGTGGGATAATTCTTATTGTCCTCTGAGCTCAGCTTAAATGTCACTCTACTGGGGAGTTTCCTTGTCAGGCACTCCCATGACAGTGTAGCCTTCACATCCATTCCTATCATAACATAGTTGGATTATTATGCCTGTAACTATCAGTCACTATCGGCCAGAGTGAGGGGCACCTGACAGCAGACATGGCATCTTACTTGGTTTTGTCCTGTATCTCTAGCATCTCCTAGAACAACAAGTGTTCACAAGCACACAAAGAACAAAGAAATGAAGCTTGTATGATTGGCAGTTTCTCTAATCACTTTAGAAGGCCTCTGGCTCAACAAGGAAGCTTTGGATGATAAAAGAAATTTCCCAAGGACACATCATGACTTGGGATACACCTAGCACCCTAGGTAGGACATAAAACACACGGTCTCCAGTTAAGCACTCATTCTACCATACCGGCTGTAAGCTTGCAAAGATCTTTCTCCACAGGAGCAAAGGTGCCAAAATTCAATGATGCAGTTCAGTGAAAATGAGGCTAAGAATGCTCAGCATCAGACCCTGCCTCTCTGGGTGGCTACCTGCATAAGACCTGCATGAGACTGGTCCATCATGGAAGGCAGAGATGTAGGTGGTTAATGGTTTCTGACCAAGGGGAGATATATTCCTCAGTGGTATTGTACCACTGTTGAGTTTCCTTTGTTCAAGTAAATCACCCTCTATCCATGCAGGCAACCCCAATTAAATGCAGCAGGATACCCCAAAAGTTCATGAAAGTAGAAAGGGGACTTGTTGGAGAGAATGGGTTTGGCAGGAGAGGGACAAGAGAGGATGCATAGGGTGGGGATATGAGCAAAGTATCATAGATATATGCGTTTGTGTATGCAACACTGTAAAACTGTGAACAATTTTTTTAAAGTCCCACCCACCTCTGCCATTAGTGATTGCGTGCCTACGAGAAATCACTTGACTTTTCCGAACTTTAGTGCTCTTATTGACAAAATGAAGACTAGTAACCTTTGAGGCTGGAGAGGTAGCTTGGTGGTTAAGAGCACTTGCTGCTCTGCTCGTGCAGAGGGCCCAGGTCTGGTTCCCAGTCCTCACACAGCAGCTCAGAGCCACCTGTAACTCCAGTCCCAGGGAAGCCAATGACCTTCTCTGGACTCCTCAGGCACCAGGCACACACACGGTAAACAGATATACATGCAGACAACTATTCATACATAGAAAATAAATAAATAAATAAATAGTAACCTTTAGCTAGTTCATTCGCTGTAATGTTTTGAGCTAGATATAGACTAAATGGAAGTCTTTATTGTTACTAGGGTCTGCATTTCACAAGATGTGATTTTTTTTTTTCTAGATCTTCACCTACAGGAATACAACACAGTTCCTGCAGACTCCAAGTGCAAATCTCAAATGCTGTTTGGAACTCTTCTTAATGAGTTCTACTCATTAAGCTACTCAACCTCAGCCCTTGACCTTCTTTGCCCTCCAGCAGTCAATACTGTTCAGAGTTCTGCCTTTACCTCCTAGCATAGAGTAGTGTTGCAGATTCTAGGCCAAACCTAAAAGAGCATTTGGAGAGAATGTAACTGCATGCAACAACAGGGCTTAGAATGTTCCTAGCTTTTACATTTTACATGAACTTGCTTCAACTCCTGGCATGCAACATGAAACAATCCTTGGAGACCCCATGTGCAAACCTAAAAGAGTATTTAGAGACAGTCTACTCCTCTGCCAACAACAGGATTTGGTATTCTTCCATCTTTCAACCTACTACAGACCTTGAACTGCCCCCTCCTCTACTCCCAGCCTAGAGTAGTGAGTGGAGATCCCATTCTCCGTGTGGAAAGATTCTTGGCATTCCCAGTTCCAAATCTAAAACAACATTTAAATCTAAATAAACCTTGCCAGCAAAACTCCTTGGAATCCTTCCATCTTTGAACCTGCTACAGTCCTTGGGTTTCTCCTCATTCCCAGCAGGCAACCGGGCTTGGAGGTTCTACTTTCCAGCATGCAACACTGTGTGGACTTCCTACTGCTCAGCACTGGAATATGTGTGAGGTCCTAACTTCATGTAAGAGAGTTCGGAAACCCACCTCCCAGCATGCAACAGTGTGTAGAGATCTCACCTCCCAGCATGCAACAGTGTGTAGAGATCTCACCTCCCAGCATGCAACAGTGTGTAGAGATCTCACCTCCCAGCATGCAACGTCCTTGGCCTCCACACACTCCGCCCTCACCTGAGAGGCCAAAGCAGACAGCTCCCAAGCGGAGCAGGAACTCTGCGCCTTTACTGAGCACCATGATGACACAGAGGCAGCCCAGGGCCATGGCTGTCAGGCCGAGCACAGCTATCACAGCAGCTGCCAGGTTTACCTCTGCAAGGAGAGGCCAAGGAAGAGGTAGAGAACATGGGAACGGGAGAATGAATGGCACTCCTCCACAAGAACCAGAACCAGAAGGATGGAAGACTTCAAAGTCCCCCTGAGAGTGTGTTACTTATACTGTGGAAGAAATGGAGACTCACATGGGTCAGTTAGTTACTTGGCTCAGGTTATAGAGCAAAGAGGGGACAAAGCCAGGTCAAGGATACTGGAATGACCAGCTGCTACTTGTCCTTTGGCCCATCACTGGGTTACAGAGGATGAAGTTGAGGGAACAGTGGTAAAGGTGATTCATTATCTTGCAACCATCTAGGTTGTAATTGTCCCCAACTATTTCCCAGAAAGAAAATTCTGGGTAAGGTCCTACACACCCCTGTCAGTCTTAGGCTCTGGAAAATCGGGATTAGAAGTCACATCAAGTGCCCAGTGTGGTGCTCAGCACACAGTAGGTGGTCCATATGAGTGTACCAGGATATTTTACCATCTCAGAGGTGCACAGTGACCTGACCCAGCACACACAAGAAAAGAATGGAGAAGGTAAGTGCCCTAGTATGCACCAGGATTCACATGTTTGGCTGCCGCACCTCATTAAATCCTTATTTAAAAATAAAAACAAGGGGGCTGGAGAGATGGCTCAGAGGTTAAGAGCACTGGCTGCTCTTCCAGAGGTCATGAGTTCAATTCCCAGCAACCACATGGTGGCTCACAACCATCCACAATGAAATCTGGTGCCCTCTTCTGGCCTGCAGATATACCTGCAGACAGAACACTGTATACATAATAAATAAATCTTTAAAAAAAACCAAAAAACAAAAAACAAAAACAATGAGAGATATGGAATGATCCTAGTTCCTTTGTGGAGACACTGGGGCACTGTGGTTTTTTTTTGTTTGTTTGTTTTTGGTTTTTTTGTTTGTTTGTTTGGTTTTGGTTTTGGTTTTTTTTTTTTTAAGATTTTTATTTATTATGTATACAGTGTTCTGTCTGCAGGTATATCTGCAGGCCAGAAGAGGGCACCATATTTCATTACGGATGGTT
Source organism: Lophiomys imhausi (assembly GCA_907164525.1). NCBI lineage: Eukaryota > Metazoa > Chordata > Mammalia > Rodentia > Muridae > Lophiomys > Lophiomys imhausi. Next base: position 6,469,200 of record CAJQZJ010032290.1, read on the forward strand.
GTGAGCCACCATGTGGTTGCTGGGAATTGAACTCATGACCTCTGGAAGAGCAGCCAGTGCTCTTAACCGCTGAGCCATCTCTCCAGCCCTTGGTTTTGGTTTTTTGAAACGGTTTCTCTGTGTATCCCTGGCTGTCCTGGACTCACTTTGTAGACAAGGCTGGCCTTGAACTTACAGAGATCCACCTGCCTCTCCCTCCCAAGTACTGGGATTAAAGGCGTGCGCCACAATGCCCGGCAATTACAGACAGCTGTGAACTGCCATGTGGGTGCTGGGATTTGAACCTGGGTCCTTTGGAAGAACAGCCAGTGCTCTTAACTGCTAAGCCATCTCTCCAGAGACACTGGGGCACTGGAGTGATGTTCAAGAAGCTGGACTTAGGGTAGAAGGGACAAACTCTTCAGACTTGCATTGTTGTACAGTAGTAGCTACCAGACCCCATTTTAAGTTCACTTATGTTAAAATTAAAAGTGCATTTCCCCCATTACACCAGTCACCTTCTGAGTACTAGACAGTCACACATGGCTGGGGGTTATCGTATGAACCAGTGTACACACATAACACTTTCATTTTTCACATATGATTCTTTAGATTCTGATTTATTTGGATTGGGATCTTGCCTCCGCCCTTTCATGGGAAAAGGACAGTAATATTCTGAACCATTTCTGATTTGTTTTCTCACCTGGACGATGAAGCTAAGGTCCCAGCCTTTCAGAGTCATAGCAAGAACTAGAGACTGTGCTAACAAACTTTGGGTACTGGGATTAGTATGTAAAATGTCCTTATAATGCTCACTACAGAGAGGAGGTATGATCTGCCCAAGTCACACAGCACAGGCAGAGTTAATGTGGCTGGAGTGCTGGATGCAAGGTCTGGTTATCACCATTCCCACTCTTAACCCACCATCACCCTCCAAATATGGGACATCCAGGGAAGTTGATCCCATCCTGAGCACAATGCTGTCAGCCACCCTGCCCCTTGTCACAATATGAGATGTCCTCACCTTTCTTGGTGGTTCGTTGGAAGATGCGTGCATTCTCCCCAGTGGTGAAGAATTTGAAGTAGGTGCAGTTTGCTTCTGTGGGGGTGCAGGAAAGAAAAAAGGGAGATGATGAATGGAGTTTTGTGTAGGATTAGGGCTGGATATTTCCCAGACACTCCAGGGAACTAAAAATAGAGTATTAGTATGGCTGACACACAGAAGAGAGAAATCAGACTGGTAAGATGGCTCGGCATACACAGGTGCTTGTTGCTAAGCTTGCGGACCTGAGTTCAATCCTTGGAATCCACGTGGTAGAAGACTCTTATGGGTTGTCCTCTGACCTGCGTGAGCACACACACACACACACACACACACACACACCCAGAGGGTTGTGAGAGGGGAGTAAAAAAATCCATGCACAGAAATGTAAAATGACACCAAGGTGTAAGTACCACTTGCCACATCCTGGATTCCCCTGATGCCCAAGCCCTGCAGTGTAAGTCTTTGGCACAAGTGAGCCATTAACCTCTCTGGCCCTCTGATTCTTCCCTCTTTAAATGAGTTGATAATCTCTCTCCTGGCTCCCTCGTGTGAGCCTGAGGAGCAAGTGGATTGGAAATGAGTTATTTTATTCAACAAAGAATGCCAAGATGCAGGTACCAGGAGGCTAAGAGACTAGGGAAAGATTTCTCTCTCTTATGCTGCATACACAAAGGGCTCCTGCAGATTAGCAAGGTGGGGAGAGAAGCAACCCCACTGAAACACAGGCAAAGGAAATGAATAGTTGTTCGCAGGAGGGCAAGTCTGGATAGTTCACAAGTACATGAAGAGAGACTCCGCTGCGGCGGGAGCCAGAGGAACGCAGCTTGAACCAGCAGGGAGGTACCACTTCAGATCAATTAGATGGGCAAATATTGAAAGGCAGTATCAAGCAGTGGCAGGATAAGAGGGAGCAGCTGGGAGTGTAACCTGTCACTGGTGTATTTGTGAAGGACTGTGACATACTTAGAGAATGGAGTGTAGATGTTGAGCAGGCAACAATGGTTCAGAGGGCCATGTGTACGACCGCGGCATGGTAAGGGTATGTTAGCTACTATCCATCTCCACCTAGAAGCTCTGGAGATGGCTCAGTGGTTGAGAGCACACACCACCCCCGCTGAGGACCTGGATTAGGATCCTGGTGCCCATATCAGGTGGTTTACAACAGCCACCCAGTGCTAGAGGGTCCAAAGCCCTTTTCTGGACTCTGTGGGTACCTGCACACACAGGCACACACAGTCCCCACTTATACACATAATTCAAAAGCAAAAACAAGTCTGGATTTTGTCACGTGGAAGCCACCTTAATCTACATAAGTACATGTTTTTGATGTTCTCAAGACGAATTGGTCTAACTATGCATTTCTTTTTTTTTTTTTTTTTTTTGGTTTTTCGAGACAGGGTTTCTCTGTTTAACAGCTCTGGCTGTCCTGGACTCGCTTTTGTAGACCAGGCTGGCCTCGAACTCGCAAAGATCCGCCTGCCTCTGCCTCCCAAGTGCTGGGATTAAAGGCGTGCGCCACCAACGCCCGGCTAACTATGCATTTCTAAGAGCACATCTCTACCAGTAATTGACACATGCCTGTTTGTCTATGCCCTACGACACAATACTTTTACTTCTAGATAGTCTAAGAAGGAAAAACAAACACGTACAGGAATATAGATATGGTTGCTCTCTGTGGCATTGTTTATAAAGATGGAATAGGAATTAACCTTGTGTCCATCTCTTGGGCAGGAGACAATTGAGACAGTTGTTCTCATGGATAGCACAGAGTCACCATGAACTACATAAAGCAAATGAAAGAGATTTGGAAATCACAGTGCTGAGCAAGAAAAGTTACATTGAAAACAGCAAAAAAAAAATCACATGAAATGTATTTCTTCAAATCAAAACACACATGTATATAAACTCAAACCTTCTATGTATTTCCCAGTCAAAACACACGTGCATGGATGCAATGTGAAACACATCAGAGGACTGAATTAAGAAAGAATTTTCTTTGAGACAAAGTCTCCCTGTGTAGCCCTGGTTGCCCTAAAACTCAATATGTAGACCAGGCTGGCCTCAGATTCACAGAGATCCTCCTGCTTCTGCCTCCCAAGTGCTGGGACTAAAGGAATGTGCCACCATGCACAGTTTGGGAAATAATTTTTAAAAATAGATGTGGTGCCAGTTGGAGACCTTGTCTTTAAAAGGAAAAACAAATTTTGTTTTTGATTTTTTTTTTTTTGAGACAGGGTTTGTCTCTGTAACCCTGGCTGTCCTGGACTCGCTCTGTAGACCAGGCTGGTCTCAAGAGAGATCTGCCTGCCTCTGCCTCCAGAGTTCTGGGATTAAAGGAGTGTGCCACCACAACCGGCCATAAGAAAATGTTTTAAAGACAGAGCATAAGAAGGACCTTGCAAAAGTAGACAATAATTTTATGTAAATATATGTAAGAGTCACTCAATATTGTTGTTAATTTAGATATGAGAAAGCTTAAGGTTAAAAATAAAACGTTCTAACTTCCTAAGACAGGCTTTTATGTATCTTAAACTGACCTTGAACCTGCTGTGAAGCTAAGGATGCCCTTGAACTTCTGACCCTCCAGCCTTCACCTCCCAAGTGCTGAGGCTTTACAGGTGTGTACCACCATGCCTGGTTTCTGTAATGCTGGGGCTCAAACTCAGGGCTTTGTGCATACAAGGCAAGCACTCTGCCAATTTCCTATCTACAGGATCCTAAAGTGCATTCTACATACTAACACATTTTTTTCTCTACATATGGGGAAGCTGAGATACAAAAGAGCAGAATGGAGGGTGAAGAACCACAGGGAGTAGAGAACATTGGAAAAGGAGCCAGACAGTTCTGGAAGTGGAAATGCAACTTTATAAATCAAAAGGCAGGCAGTGAAGGGACAAGTGAATAGATCCATGTCAAGTAAGGATATGGGGCAAGTCCGACACCAGCTTGGGGAAGAAAGGTTTCCAGTTTCCAGGCCAGAGCAGCAGCAAGTGTCAGCCTGTCCTTCAGCATCAAGAGGAGAGGGCACTTCTGTGAAAGAAAGATGCTCTTTGTCATCACTAGCAATGATACATGAGGACGTTACCCATGAAAGAGCTTGAGAGTCCCTTTCCTTCTGGGGCTGGGTGTGCTGTCTGGCATCTCATTTGGCCGCCAGTAACAGGACTTTGTGTCCATGTCTCTGGAGGACGGGGCAAATTCACTTTGGAAGCAACAGGGTGAGTCACTTTCTGATAGCCAAGGGGCACAAAGGCTTTCTTTTAAGTTTCAAAGTAACTTATTTGAGACAGTGAAGTCCAAGGCAGGTCCTCTGATGAGGCAGAATTATGGGAAGTTGGTAATGGCCTTGCAAGAAAGGTGGAGTCCTCTTGTTTTGTTTTGGATTCAATGTCTTATGTAGCCTAGGCTGACCTACAACTCAGTTATGAAGGTGAGCTGGCTGTGAACTCCTAGTATTTCTTCTTCTGCCCCTGAGTGTTGGTGTGTGCCCCATGCTCAGTGGTGAAGCCCTTTCTGACAAGTAGAGGGATCAGCAAAGGATGTGATGGACCTCTTCATACATAGTGAACTGGCAGAGGACAGTCTCTCCCAAAGAGTGAGGGTCTCTGAGACCTTAAGCGCTAGTGACAAGCAGTAAAGCGTACCCTCAGGAACAGAGACACCTGAGAGTCAAACCCTGTAGAACTAGACCTGAGGCACAGACTGGGCACTACTTCAGATCTTGCTCCCCCCCCCCCCCCACACACACACCCTCCCCAGACAGGGTTTCTCTGTGTAGCCTTGTCTGTGTCCTGGAACTCACTCTGTAGACCAGGCTGAGCTTAAACTCACAGAGGTTCGCCTTACTCTGCCTCCTGAGTGCTGGGATTAAAGGTGTGCGCCAACACGCCTTGTACTCATGCCTTGTTTCTCATTTTTGTCCCCTGTAGAAGAGGTATGGTGACAATCCATCACTGAGCTGTGCTCCTGTCACTCACAGGGGGATCCAGACAGGTGCTCTCCCACTGAGCCACACTCCCCGTCCCTCACAGAGGGATTCTAGTCAGGAGCTCTCCCACTGAGCCACACTCCCAGTCCCTCACAGAGGGATTCTAGACAGGTGCTCTCCCACTGAGCCACACTCCCAGTCCCTCACAGAGGGATTCTAGGCAGGAGCTCTCCCACTGAGCCACACTCCCAGTCCCTCACAGAGGGAT
>CAJQZJ010032290.1:6474429-6485398 GCA_907164525.1 Lophiomys imhausi
GCTCTCCCACTGAGCCACACTCCCAGTCCCTCACAGAGGGATTCTAGGCAGGGGCTCTACCACTGGGATATGACCCCAGATCTCTTTTTGCTCTTTGAGAGAGGATCTCACAAAGCTGCCCAAGCTGTCTCTGAACTCCCTCTGTATCCCAGGCTACCATTGAAATCTGGACCCTCCTGCCTCAGCCTCCTGAGTACTTATGATTACAGAATTGTACCACCAGGCCCAGCTAGCATCCTGTATTTCTTTTCTTTATCCTGTTTTGCAAAGGTTTAGGATCATATTGATTGACATCCCAAGCAGTGAGAGACAGCAAAAGGGTACTGTTTAAGGTGAGGGTTAGTTAGTTAGACAGGCAGTTCAAGTCACAGACAGTGGTTAGCTTCCCACTTGGCTATACAAGTTTAGAATATTCCTATTAAGGGTTCCATATCACATCTGGAAAAGTAGGGCTTGAGGAATGAAAGAACATCCATTCAGAGCCCAGAGTGAGTGAAAGATATTCCTTGAGGGGGTCCTGAGACTCTGGGGTACACACTGGGGAGCAGCGAGGCAGGGGTCTCATCAAACATCGACATCGGAAGTGGGGGTCCTGAGACTCTGGGGAGCAGCAAGGCAGGGGTCTCATCAAACATCGACAAAACAAAATAAACACAGATCCAGTTCCCAGGGGGTGTACAGAATGTCCCACTTGTCTAAGCAAAGGGCTTAGCATGTCTTGTTAGAGTGTGAGAGACACAGCTGAGAGCAAAGGAATCACCATGTGGGTAAATGAAGAGTGTGGATCATCTGTAGAGCAAAGAGGACAGGTTGGGATGTCTGCTCTGACCATGTAGAGGTGAGAGGGACTGGAAATAAACATTTCTAAGGAGGTACAAGGTGTACCCAGAACTGTGAGAGCTACCTGGTGAGAACTTCATTTGTTTGTATCCGCAAACGGAGAATGGGCACAGATTTTTTTAAACTTCCGGGTGGGCGTGGGGTGGTCTGTCTCCACAGAGGCTCACAGAGTGGTAATGTGGGATGTCTCCAGGCTTCTGGTTAAGGGCACACAGGCTGTCTGTGGGTGCCTGGCTGTCTGGTGGAGAATGCAGGCAGTTCTAGGGTATACGGGTTGGCGGGGGTGGGTACAGGCTGTTCTGAGGGTACCAGCTGGGTCTACAGCCACAGGCTGTCTCTAGGGGTACAGGTTGGTCTGGGGCACAGGCCATAAGCTAGAAGACAAACTTTAAGAAAACATGTTTCTCTAGGGGATATGCTACTTGGGGACAGGGGCTCTGCCTGAGCATCTCTCTTCCCTCTTTCCTGCCCCTTTTTATTTCAGTTTCTGGGAACACAGGTTGATTTGGGCAGGGGGATAAAACTTTTTGTTTGTTTTTCCTAGAACAGGGTTTTCCCAGTCATAAGTTTCTCTCTCCCTGACTGTGGAACTCAGGCTCAGGACACAGCTTCTCACCTCCTGGCAGCTCAGCCGGGCCACAGGTCTCCCTGCCCGCGGGCACGTCCGCCTGCCACAGTCTCTTGATGCACAACTTCCACAGCCCCAAATGGGCAGCCTCACAGACGGCGCTGCCGTTGGTCTTGTATGTGCTGAGCTCCACCCAGAACTCGGTGCCCACTGACAGCACAGCCAGCGTGGCGCCCACGGTAGCCAGCAGCAGCGTCAGCTTGATCTTCCCCTCCAGCTCCGGAGTCAAGCCGAGATTCTGCTGTCCCTGGGCACGACGCCGGCCCACGGCAGCCCGACGGCGATCCTCCTCTTGCAGGAAGAAGTTAGACCACATCATGTTGATGGGAGTGGTTGGCGCTCAAGCGAGCGTCAAAGGGTCAGACAGATCTCTCTGTGCGGGAGGGCCCGAGGGGCAGGGAGCAGGGCCTGGACTTCCAAAGGGAGTAAGGGGCCTCAATGTCAACTGGATAGGGAATGAGCAAACGCTGAACCCCAAATGCAAGAGTGGAGACCTCTGCCTCTCAGACAAGAAAACAAAACAAACTATATTCTTGGCCTAAGGATGCCACCTGGATTTTTGCACATGAGTTTGACACAGGTGAGGCCTACAGGAAAAGCCAGGCTCCTCTGAGGTTCACCTACCCAAGAGCGGGACTGGGGAGCTCCAGGAGGAAGACCTGCCCAGTCTCTACAGTCTGCTGAGGGGATCTCCAGTAAGCTTCAGAATTTTCCCAAAGAGGGGAGCAGAGGTCTTTTGTGTATTTCATAAAGATGGTTTAAGAAGGGAGGATTCAGAACACCTTTGGGGTATACCAGAGTTAGAATTGGAGTTTCACAGGGAGAGTTAGAAATCCCTCCAAGTCTCAGAGGCAAGGAGGATTCTTCACTATTCACAGCAGATGGGGGGAGGGGGTCGCTGGAATTTCGGCGTTGGGGGAAAGGGATGGACGAGTCAGAACGACTCAGAAAAGAGCCCAGGTCTCCACAGTGGCTGAGAATCACGGTAAGGTCCAGAAAAAGAGGCTAGGGGACTCTCCGAGGGCCCAGGAGAAAGAGCTGGTGTCCAGATAGGACTCAGACCAAGGTACAGTGGTCCACACTCTGGCTCAGAAAACCTGGGCAAAGTACCCTGGGGGACATAGAACCTGGAAAGGGACTCTCAGTCACAGTCTGTCTGCAGTCACGCGGCTCCCCCTCCCCCAGGCTCCCAGGGCCTGCTCGTCCAGGCTGTCTCCAGACTCAGTTTGGGGTCCCGCGCTCCCCTCGGGCTTCCCACCCGTGTCTCCCGGGCACGGGCCCCTTGCGCTCTCCTGCCTCCGCGCTGCGCCGGCCCCAGCTCCGCGATGCCTCCGAAGCGTCCGGTTTTGCTCGCCTCCGCCCAGTCGGCCCTCCGGACCTGCTGCGCTCGCTCCCTGCCTCGCCCCATCCGCCCACCCCCCTCACCCCACCGGCTATTTCGGGCTCGACCTGTAAATAACACCCGCACCTGTCGCGGGTGCCTGTTGCCATAGGGATCCCGGGTATTTTAAGGGGACAAGGGGCGGGGGAGGGAGGCTTCTAGGAAGGAGGGGCCGGGGACCGGGTCTTCAACCGGCTGAACCTAGGGACATTTGTTTCCCCTTGGGGTCTGGGTTGCAAAGTCCAGACTCCAAAATCTAGAAGCCGCAGAGCCAGTGAAGTGCAGAGAACTTGCGTTTCTGTCCTGAGCAGTCCAGGCTGGAAACTTGACAGCTGAATTACTGGATTCTGAAGGCCAGAGACTAGGGCAAAAGATTAAAGGTGGGGGTAGTAGGGTGAGGAAGGAGGGTTTGAGTATGGGCTCCTGGGTGTGGAGGAAGGCTTGATTTGGACTCCTGAGTCTCAGGGAGGACGGCTTGGGTATGTACCCCTGAATTTCAGGGAGAAAGGCTGAACTCCTAGGTATGAGGGAGGAGGACTTTTGGTCCTGAGTGAGAAAAATTAGGGTCTAGACTCCTGGGTTTGAGGGAAGAAGACTGGACCCTGGACTCTGAGTCTGAAGGAGGAGGCTGGGGCCTGGCTCCTGGGTCTGAGGGAGGAGGATTGGAACCTTACCCTTGAGTTTGGGTTGGGGTAACGGGGTGGGGGTGGGAATTCCAGACTCTGAGGAACGAGGGCAAGGGCTTGTATTCCTAGAGGAGTTGTCTGAATCTACACTTGAAGGCCTGGAAGTGACCACGGTGGCCAGAATCAGGATGTCAATAGATCAGTTTCAGTGTTGAGTCCCCGTCCCTGAGAAGGTAGAAAAGGCAGACTTCAGGGAGCTGAGGAGTTGGGACACATGAAGCAAAGCAACTGTCCTCATTGGATTTATTAGACTGGGTGCCTTAGGGGACCTTTCATGCAGTTTCAGCTCCCCGAGGAGCAGAGACCTGGACAGGGACTGCCTGATTCTTAACCCCTCACTCCCTCCCCCTCTCAGGCCTCTGTGGACCACCCAGGTGGGACCCACTTTTCACCAACTCCTTCCTTCCCCAAGTGGCTCCTCCAGGAGGGCCTGGAGCACCCTTGCAACCTCGACTGGCCCTGCTCTGGACTTTTTGGTTGGAATCCATACTAGAGGTGATTGCTGTTGTGTGGCTGTCCCATCAGACTGGTCCAACAGGTTGTGGTCCTCTCCAGTATCCATACAAGAAGCCTTGGACACTTCAGTTGGGGTAATTTGAAGGAAGGAAGAATGGGTGGATGTCCTGGCATGCACACAGCTCCCTCCCTGAGACTAGGAAAGGTCTAACCTTCTGCTCTTCAGTGTCCCTTAGGCCCACCAGAACTGATTTCTCTAGTCTCCAGTCTACGTGGCTAAGTTATCTCCCCATTGCGCAACAAGACAAACACAGTTCTGAAGTGACAGGGCCTGGCATCTCCAAATCTCCAGAAGACATTCGCGAGCACCTAGTGAGTTTTCATTTCTGAGTGAAGGAAGGAAACTTCGCTGGATCTCCTCGGGCCTTGATGTCAGCAGCAGGAGCCGGAAGGTGGGCAGCACAGCCTCATTTTGGGAGTCCCTCTTCCCTGCCTGTTACTGAACTGGTTTCCCCTTTCTTCTGGGCTCTGGATCTCCCCATCTTTCTCACTCCCATCTGCTGTAGTAGCTCTTGAAATTCAGGGTGTATTAGCTGTCCTCTTACCTATCTATACATTTTCCATCTTTATTTTTAAATGGAAAAAATATTTTATTTTGTGGGAGTATAGGGGTGTATATGTCAGGTGTATGTGTGGAGGTCAGAAGCAACTTGCAGGAATCTTTCCTTCTACCATGTGAATCCCAAGGTGGGGATGGACATCAGGTTGTCAGACTTGGCAGAAAATGTACTACTAGCTATCTTTAAAATATATATATATTTTTTTTTTTGTTGTTTTAAGAAAATGTCTCAGCTGGGCGGTGGTGGCACACGCCTTTAATCCCAGCACTTGGGAGGCAGAGGCAGGCGGATCTTTGTGAGTTCGAGGCCAGCCTGGTCTACAAAGCGAGTCCAGGACAGCCAGAGATATTCAGAGAAACCCTGTCTCAAAAAACCAAAAAAAAAAAAAAAAAAAAAAAAGAAAATGTCTCTTGGGGACTGGAGAGATGGCTCAGCAGTGAAGACCACTGACTGCTCTTCCAGAGGACTGGGGTTCAGTTCCCAGCACCCACAGGGCAGCTCACAACTGTCTGTAACTCCTGTTCCATATGGTCCAACACCCTCACATAGACAAACATGCAATCAAAACACCAATGTACTTAAAAATAAATAAAATTAAAAAGAAAATGTCTCTCTCTGAAGCTCATGCATCCCATGAACTGTGCAAGGCCCCTGCCTCAGCCTCTTTAGTTCTGGGATTATAGGCATGAGCCACTATACCCAGGTCTATATCATTTTCATATCAAAATAATAATTGCTTAGGTTCTGTCTCCAACCTCTTCCCTCACACCTCTCCCCCACCCCACCCCACCCCACCCCCGGTGCCCAATGGATCAAGGTGTCTATCTCTGAAATTAGGCTGAAGTCACCTCTTGTCGAACCTGTCCCCCCTGTCCATGTTAACAAACCTTCTAGTCTTCCTTATCCTTTTCCAGCTCTCAGTAGCCCTGGGCACAGACACCTGATGTCCTGATTCTTAAAATGCCATAATTTCCATCTTTCCTTTTCTTTCATTGGTGCTAAGGACTGAACCTAGGGCACGTGCTCCAGCCCTGAGCCACACTTCCAGCCCCTCACTGGACGATTCTAGGCAGGTGCTCTACTCCTGAGCCACACACCCCCACCAACATTTCTTTTGCCCTGTGAGAGGATCTTCCTTTCTGACTACGCCCAAGTGACTCCCTCCATAGAGATGGCTTAGATGTCCTCAAATTACTGACTTGAGTCATAACTCTATTACCCTTCAAAGTTATCCCATTCTGTAGTATTAAATGTCTTCTGTATGCTGATGTTACTAAAACTTGGATTTCCAGCCCTGACCTCTTCACCATTCCCATCATCAACTGGCTATCTGATACCCTGACTTGGATTTCCAGAGGCATCACCCACTGTGCATGTTCAAAAAGAGAGCCCTTGATTCCTCCTGTCTAAAATCTTCTATCCAATATACAATGGGGCAACTTCAATTACCTTGGCTTCTTGGTGTTCCCTCACCCCCAGACCTAGCTCACCACCACTGTAGACAAAATTTGTAAAACTCCATGCCCCTAATGCTGGCTTCCCCTTTGACTTTTTTGTTTTTGATACAGGGTCTCATGTAACTCAAGCTGGTCTTGAGTTCCTGATCCTCTTGCCTCCATCTCCCAATGCTGCTTATAGACATGAGCCACCATGTCTTTTATAGTGTTGGGGATGTAACCAAGGGTCACCTACATACTGGAAAAGTACTCTAATGAGCTTCGTTCCCAGGCCCTCCAGTTTTGTTTGGAAGAGAATCTCATGTAGCCAAGGACGGCCATGAACTCCTGAGTGCTGGATTGCAGGCGTTCACCATCCCCACCCAGCCCACTTTCTGACTGTGGAATCATTCCCCGCGAAGTAACAAGATTCTGTTATTGTTTGGTTTAAATAAAACTGTGACCCCAGCATGCTTGTGCTTAAAGCTCTCCAGGTGTTCCCATCAGAGCTGGAACAGAGTATGATTTTTTTTTCCCAAAGCTACGGGGAGCCATCAGTCTTTTGTTCCCTACTCTTTGGAATTTGTGCTCAACTTTCACACCCTTGTTCATAGCCCTCATCTCAGCCAGCTTGGTTTGAATGGCTCTGCCTTGTCATAGGGCTACCATACCCTCCGTAGTCGTCGGTTGGAAGAGTCTCACTGTGCAGCCCATACTAGCCTGGAACTACACATTACCCTACTAATCCTCCCTTCTGGAGGGCTAGGGGTTTTAGGTATACACCAGCATTCCTAGCTCCTGCTTTTCTTTTTTCTTCCTCTCTAAAAATTCCTTATGTGGCCAAAAAAATGACCTTGAACTTCTGATCCTCCTGCCTCCTTCTCCCAACTGCTGGGTTTCCACACGTGAAGGCACCACCTTGAACAGTTTACACAGTGTGGGGATGGAATCCAAGACCTTGTGAATGGTAAACAGCAAGCACCCCACCGTCTGAACCATACCCCTTCTTAGCCTTCATTTATGGACCTTAGTATTCACTGCTTGCCTCTCTTGGAGAGGTAAAAAGTCTGTCTATTCACTTCTTGCTATGGTTTGACTATGAAATGCCTCCCACAGGGGATATTAAGAACATAATTTTGGATTGCTGGGAAGTGATTGGATCCTGAGGGCTCAATCAGTGGGTTAATCCCTTCATGGACTCAAATGGTGGCTTTATCAGGAGGTAGGGGTGGAAGTAGAGGTTAGGAGGAGTTGAAGGAAGTTGCTTGGTGTGCCTTGGGAGAATATCTGCTCCCAAACCTTTCTTCTCTCTGCTGTCTGTCTACATTGAGGTAAGGAGTCTCTTCAGATGATCTGGGACAGATTGCTACTTCTCTTTTTTCGTACCAGTGATTGAATCAAGCTCCTCACACATGGTAGGCAATTGTTTTTATCACAGCCACATCCTTAGCCCTCACTGAGGGATTCTAGGCAGGTGCTCTACCACTGACTTAAATCCTCAATGCTCTCTTTGCTTTTTCTCTGGAAACAGTCTCACCAAGCTAACCTTGAACTCAGTAAGCAGGCAATCCTCCTTCCTCAGCTTCCTGAGGCCTGCACCACCAGCTTACAGTGTATTTTCTTTTCTAATTTTATGTGTATGTATGCACGTCCTAGTTGCATGAAAGAGGGGCAAGGTGGAGAGGAGGGAAAGTACATGCACTTGTATGAGGGGGTTTACCCATGGAGATCAGAAGAGGGTATTGGAACCCTGGGTCTGGATGGAGTTATAATCCACTTTATGTGGGTTCTGGGATCTGAACTCTGGTCCTCTGACAGAGCTGTAAGCATTCTTAACCACTGAGCCACCTATGAAGCCCAATATTTCTCTAATATTAAAATAAAAGATAGGGTGTGGTGGCATACCTTTAATCTTGGCTCACAGGCAGTAGAGGCAAACCTATGTGAGTTCCAGGCCAGCCTGGTCTACACAAATAATGGTCTTTCTCAAATTAAAAAAAAAAATGTAAAAAGACAATAGACCATTCCTCTATACCTCATGATCTTATCTGCCTCTGTCTCGGTGAGGTTTAGGTTTTCTGTTTCTGCTTTGTGTCTTTGCAACATCTTAGCTTTGATTGCCAAGTTTTGGTCAGCCTCTCTTCTATGCTCCCTGCCTCCCAATCAGGATCACTTTTGTTTCTCTTTGCCTTCTCTTTCTGAAGCACACCTGATTTTGATCTCTTCTGCCCTCTCTCCTCACACACCGCCAATTTCACCCTTCCTTCTACGCACTACCTACTTAACCTTCATTGTGGATTTGACATTTGGACTACAAACCCCATCATGCCTCAGAACAGTTATGTCCTTCCCCATCAGTTACCCTCCTACACTGAGCCCTCCCAGTGCTTTTCATTTATATTCCTTTCCTCATTTCCAGCATCTCTTCCTTGTTCTCACAGGTTTCCTCCAAGGTTCCTGACTCAACCTCCCACCTCCTATTTCCTCCACTCGAGTCCCAGAAGCAAGCTTCTCTCCTTTTTTTTTTTTTTTGACAGTGCTGGACATAGGCTGACCTCAGTCTCACTACATAGCTGAGGATGTCTTGAACTTTTGATCCTCCTGTCTGCAGCTCCCAAATGCTGGGATTACAAGCATTCTTTTCTTTTCTTTCTTTTTTTTTTTTTTTTTGATTACAAGCATTCTTACCATGTCTAGTTTATACAGCCCTGGGGATTGAACTCAGGACTACCACAAACACTCTCCCAACTAAGCTGTTTTTCTAGCTCTTCCTTTGCATTTTCTGGAGTCAGCTTTGTAGCTTGGGTCAGTCTCACATTTACAGTCCTCCTGCCTCAGCCTCACAAATACAAATATTACAGGTGTGCGCCACTCATCAGGTCTCCTAAAGACACATATTTCCTTAACATCCCCCGTGCTTTTCTTCCTCAGTCTACTCCTGCTTTACCACACTGCCACTACTGGTAGCATCAATAACACGTCTTCCCACATGCCCTCTGAGACCATTTTCCCTTCGGCTTGGAAGCCCTTTGAGGCAGGGCAGAAAGAAAAGCATGTTTAATTTTCAGCATACTGGGTTGGTATGCAAACCAGTAAGGACTATACTTTGCATGCTGAGGGTCTGCCCGGTCACTTCCCTTGTGTCTACCCTAAACCCTCCACCCAGTTCAGTTCCACTGCCATTCTCTCACTCCCTTTAGAAGAAAGGTCAAGGCCCTCCTCAGCCTAGAACTTAGGGCGCTGTTAAGACTCTGGTGTGTAGATCCACTCCCTCACCTCCCAACTTTGCACTTGGACTTCAGCATCCTAGAGCACACAGTCCTTGTGTCCTGCCCACCACCACCCCCAACACACACATCATGCTGTTTTGCTACCCTGGGTTTTCACCCAAGCTTCCCTCATCCCCATCAGCACATACCAGACACCTTCTGGTCCTTGACCTCCAGACATCACATACTCTAAGACGTTTCATTCCAACTGCACATATTGGGCAGCTGGTCACTCCGTCCTGTGTTCAGGTGACCATGTGACCGTGATACAGCATTCACTGCCCTGCCTGGGTTGCAGTGATCTGTCACTCCAGACCCCAAATGACACAGCACAGAGCGCTGGTAGCTGATGAAGGGTTAGTAGGTGACTGACTGAATGAACAGAAAATTACCCTGACCAGCTGAGTCTAATGAATTCCAGAAACCATGCCCAAGATCCAGTGTTTGTGTAAGGGCATTTTGTCTCCTACAAGGGGCCTCTGCCTCTTAACCTCAGTTCCTGTCTTTGTGCCCCATTCCCAGGCAGGGCAGTGTGGAAAACGTGCAACCCAGGCAGGGCAGTGAATGCTGTATGCTACAGAGTGTTCCAAGAAGGGGTAATTAGCTAGTTTTTTTGGGGGGGAGGTGGGGGTAAACCAACAGCCCCATCGGCCCTTTGCATTTCTAAGGGTCATTTAGTGGGTATGTACATGATTCTGTGATTAGTGGTCATCTCATGTACAAGACGGCAAATTCTCTAACGAAGCCCGGGATCCCAGTCTTCCCTTCTGTGTGTTCAGTGGTTGAGTTACGCGCGCGCACACACACATAAAATTTCCAGGAATGGATGAAAGGTTGCGCCTGCGTTTATGTCCCCCTCCTCTCTAGCACCGCCTTCTGTACCATCACCTGGTACACAGTAGGTGCTTAAAAAGCCCTTGTCGAAAGATGAATGAAAAGTGAACTAAATGTCAGCGCGTCCCTCCCTTGGCCTTTGACTTCTGTTGGCCTGTCTTTTTATACAGAACATGTGTATATATAGTTGTAGATGTAACTCTATATTCATGTGTTATGAGCCCCTCTCCAGGAGTTGGGCTGGGCTAGGCTGGGCTGGGAGTCCCTCCCTCCCCTCCCCCGCCCCCACATGCACACAGCAAAACATTTAAAAAGAAAACATCTCAAAACTGCAAAAAACACCACGGTCCTCCCTCCCTCCCCTGAAGTCCCCCCCACACAAAAATAAAAGACAGCGCTCCCACACCGGAGCCCCTTTTCCCGTCCCGTCCCCCTCCCCAAGGGTCCCTGCTTCGGAGCGTGACCGGGCTCCCCACGCCCTGGGGGGTGGAGGGTGCAGAGGGGCGGAGGGAGGGGCTGGAAGGCCCAGCGGTGTCCATTGCGCTCGCGGGGATAGAACCCGGCCGGGGGCCCCGATCCGGCGGCCTCGCTGCACGCGCGCCCGCGCACGCGCCCCGGACGCGCCCCCCCGGCTCCCCGCGAGGGCGCGCGCCCCTACACCGGCGTGGTTTTCCTGTTCAGCGTGTTGGTGTTGGACGCGGCGGCCTCTTTGGACAGGGTCCCGGGCGCGGGCGCCGCAGGAGCGGGCGGCGCGGGCGCGGGCGCAGCGGGCGGCCCGGTGACCGTGACCGTGACGCCGCCGGACGCCGCCTCCTTGGG
>CAJQZJ010032290.1:6485798-6508235 GCA_907164525.1 Lophiomys imhausi
AGCCCGCGGAAATAGACCCCCGCGGCCCCGGCCGCCCCGCCGTAGGCGCCCACGCCGCCGCCGCCGCCCCCGGCGCCAGCCAGCCCCGCGGCCACGCTGCCCTTGGACGGGTCGCGGCTGAGCGTGTACATGGAGATGTCCGTGGAGGCGAAGCCGGGGCCCCCGGGGCCGCCGGGAGACGCATCCCGCGACGGCGACGCTTCGCTGGAGCCTCGGGAGCTGGAGCGGGAGCGGCGGCGGTAGCGGAAGCGGTAACTGGGCAGACGCAGGATGGCCGAGGGGCCGCTCCCGCCACTGCCGCCCGCGCCGCCGCCGGCCTTGAGCAGGTCCGAGCGAGACTGGCAGTGCGCCTCGCGGCTGCGCTCGATGTAGATGTTGACGGCCAACACGCCGATCACCTCGGCCAGGATAAAGGACAGCCCGCCGAAATAGAAGGACCAACCGTACGAGTAGTGGTTTTTCTTCTCCTCGTCCCTCTTGGGGCCCGGCTCGCCCGCGTTGGCCGATATGTACACGATCACCCCGATGATGTTGCTCAGGCCTGCATGGAGACGGTCATGTGGGAGCCTCGAGGCCACGGCCGCCAGGGCGCTCGGGCTCACAACTCTCTTAAACCCCCAAGAGTCTAAGGCAGGTCCTCAACTGGGCTAAGCTCTACCCTAGGAATCTAAACCAGGCTCCCAGTGGGTTAAACCCCACCTCAAGAGTCTTGAGTCCTGCCCCACCCCCAATGGCCTAAATTCCATTCTGGAGTTACGCCCACCCCACTGGTCTAAGAGGCTAAGAGTCATCTCTACTGTACTGAATTCCACCCAGGAGTCTTAAATCCTAAACCCATTAAGCTAAACTCCACCCACCCCTGTTCCCGCTGAGCTAAATTTTATTCCAGAAATCAGAGCCCTGCTCGCTAAACTCCACCCAAGAGGTTAAGCCCCACCCTTACTGGACTAAATTCCACCCTAAGAGTCTAAGCCCCTGTCAATTGGTCTGAACTTCAACCATAAGTAGTTTAAGAACCACTCACTCCAATGGGCTAATTCCGCCTCAGGAACCTAAGCCCCGCCTCCAATAGTCAAAACTCCACCTGAGGAGTCCAAGCTCTATTCCCATCGGAATCTAAGTCCCATCCTCATTGTTCTACATCCCACTTCAGAAATCTAAGACCCTCCTCCACTAGCCAAAATACTTCCCTTGGAGGTCTAGCCTCCCCTCTCTGCTTGCTCCATTCCCCAGTAAACCTTGTCCCCACTCTTACCTGGCCCAGGCCCCCTCTCTGCTCATTAGTTCCATAAGACGCACTTATATGGGTCTAAATTGCACCCCTATGTAATCAAGGCGTAACCCCCAAGAAGACTCAGACCTTACCTTAGAGAGTTCTGACAATGACCCATGCCTGTCCTAATGATCCTGACTCCTCCCCCATGGTCTAGGTACCACCCCAGGTAGTCCATGTTCTGCCCATAGCCTCCATGGCCGAATCTTTTCCCCAGCACATCTAGGCTCAACCCTGACTGGTCTCAAATCTATTCTTTGTGAAGCAGTCCCAGGTTCGGTTTTCAGGTTCTGTCCAAAGTATAAACCTTTATTTTCGCCAGGTTCCTCCCTCTGCTCCTTTTTGCTGCTGCTGCTGTAATTCCATTTTAAGCCTCTAGGCTGTCCATTGCTGACCTAATTCTCCCTGTACTATAGAGTCCTAGCATAGGTAACTAGCCTAATTCATCCATGCTAGTCTTAGGTTCTCCCTTATTAGAATAGATCACCCTGGGCTGGAGAGATGGCTCAGAGGTTAAGAGCACCGACTGCTCTTCCAGAGGTTCTGAGTTCAATTCCAAGCAACCACATGGTGGCTTACAACCATCTATAATGGGATCTGGTGCCCTCTTCTGGCCTGCAGGTGGACATGCAGACAGAACACTGTATACATAATAAATTAAAAAAAAAATAGATCACCCTCCTACTCCAAGTTTAACCTGCAGTCTGCAAAACTCCAGGCCTGTAGGTATCAGGTAGATTTCTACCCTGCCACACACCTCTCTCAGATCTAAATAGCCCCTCCCTGTGCAGGTCTAGACCAGCCCTCTCCACAACACAAACCCTGCTGTTTAAACTCTCTTCTAGGAATCTAAGCTCCATCTTCATGAATCTAATCTCCATGTTGGGGGGAGGTCTAAACCATCCCGTGGAATCTGAGCAAGCCCTACTTCCACTGACCTAAACTATGAGCCTTGTGTAGAAGAGGAGGGACTCTTCTTCGTTCTACCCCACTTTCTAGCCCCAATCTTACACTTAATGAGTGGCTCTCAGCCCTGCTCCTACAGATTTATCATGGCGGGGGGTGTCTGTTACTCTACACCCAGTTTTGAGGGGGAAGGGTTCTTTATTTGGAGAACTCTCACAAAGCCTAGGCAGTCCTCAAACTCTCTATGTGGCCAAGGATAACCCTGAACTTCTGCTCTTCCTGGATTTCATGTAGTCACCTCTACATTGGGTTTATGGTTGGCTGGGGATGGAACCCAGGGCTTTGTGCACTCTGGCACATTCACAACCCAAGGCCCTTGCTCTTGAGGCAACCACCTCCACATTCTGGCCTTGTCTGGTCTAGCTTCTTGTGTAACCTCTCTCCTCAAATAGGCAAATCTAGCCTTCCCAGTCCAGAGTCTCAGTTTCCTTTTTCTGGCCCCAGAGCAGTGGTTCTCAACCTTCCTAATACTGAGTCCCTTTAATGCAGTGCCTCATGTTGTGGTGATCCCCAACCATAACATTATTTATGTTGCTGCTACTCCATAACTGTAATTTTGCTATTGTTGTGAATCGTACTGTAAATATCTGATAGGCAGGGTATCTGATATTCGACCCTGTTAAAGGGTCGTTCGATACCCCCATCCCCCTCTGGCTTAGAGTGATTTTGAGGGCCAGCCCCTTTTCGGATCTACCCATGCCATTTTGTTCCTCTTCAGTCTCTGTCTTCCTAAAGTCAGCCCCACCTCTCTATCCTTAGACTCCAGCTGTCTCAGGGCCCCTCCCGCTTCCCAGACGCCCCCCCCCCCCTTAAGTCTCTAGGGCAGCGAGGGAAACTGCGCTCCTTGCCTCCCACTTCATTCACAGACACCAGTCTGCGCAGTCTAAGACTAAACCTAAACCTACCTTACCCAGGCGGGGGTGGTGCGGCTTGTCAGGAGCCTAGGAAAGCTCTGATCCCCAGGGGACGCTTGGGGCAGGCTGGCTTTGCAGTCTCACGCGCCCACACAGACGCAGACACGCACGCGCGTCCGTGGGTGGGCACGCCGCCCCTTCCCTCTGCCTCTCACCTGCTGCCACGAACAGGATCCCCGCGCCCAGGATGATGTTCCTTTTGGACTTGTAGACGCGGGAGGCAGCTACGCACACGCCCCCGAGCAGCAGCAGGATGGCGCTCAGGATCGGGAAGATGCTGGAGGCCCGGACCACTCCTGGGGGAAAGAAAAAGAGAACGAGAGGAGCGAGCGAAGGCGGTCAGGGGGGCCACTGCGTCCGGGGCCCACCGCGCCTCCTGCCTGCTTCCCTCTCCGCTTAGCTAAATTTAGTTCGCTAAATCTGTCATTCTGTGTTCGGTGTTTTTTGTCTGTTTTGTTTTGGCTCACTTTCCCTCCTGTTTCTAAAGTTTCTTTCTTTGGTTTTCTTCCCCATTTCCCCTCCCTTCTCCCTGCACCTTTATTACGTTTCTCTCTCCCACTCCTTTTCTCTCCTTGTCTTCATACCTCTCCTGTCTATGTCTCCATGTTTCATCCCTGTCTCCCTCTCTGCGTGTTCATCCTGCTAATCTCCCTATTATTTTATCCTCTCTCCCTTTCCACTCGTTCCTCAAACCCTCGACAATCAGAGACAATCAGATTCTGCGATTTCTGAGCCCGGTAAAAGCAACCAGTCATAGTTAAGGCTTTGCCACGTTCTCCTGGTAACAGGCCAATCGCAGCGCAGGCTTCCCCAGGGGAATAATCAGTCCGAGCCGCAGATTGCCGGACTCGCGCAGCGGCCAATCTACCATCCTTTACTACACGAACTTGCCTGGCCATTGACATCCAACCGACCAATCACCACCCACGATCCCCCCTTAGGCCTGCCCCTCTGGGCCGGGGAGCTGAGCATCTGCACTCGGATTGACTGGGAAACTAATGTAGGCGTGAGGCTCAAACTCCGCCCAGTCCCTTCCCTCGCCCCTCTTCTCCCCAGTATCCGCTGCACCCTTCCTCAACCCACCCGGATCCCTGACACGCACACCCCCGCCCCCACGTACGGAGCAGGTACTCTGCGCTGTCGTGGTCGTAGTCCGTGTCCTCCGGGAAGTGGTTGATCTTCACGCAGACACCTCTTTTCAACCCTGGAGAAGGGATGGGGATGGGGATGGTGGGAGCCTTCAGAGTTAGGGGAGGGAGGGGCGACCCTAGTGTTCTGAGAAGACCCTCCCTAACTCAAACGCTCGCCCCTGGACTCCTACCCTTGTCACCCGCTCTCTCTGGGGTGGGTAGGAATCCTAGTTCCCAACTGGTGTTGAGGGAAACTTTGCAACCTTCAGATCTGTTTCCCACCTGTATTAAGGATGTTTTTAAAGAAAGAGAAAAGGGGGCGAGATCGAAAGAGGAAAAGGCGGGTGTGGTGGTACAAGCCTGTGACTCAGCACTAACCCAGAGGCAGAAACAGGAGGGTGGGAGGTTCAAGGTCACTGGCTACACAGAATTCTGAGGCCAGCCTGGGATACCCGAGATAGGAGAGGAGATGGGGGGAATGGGGAGGGAGAACGAAAACACCTCAGAGACGGACATCCTTTGCTCTCAATTTATGTGGCTTCCCATTACCCCTGCAAGGAAGTCAGTGTTGGCCACTGCCATGTCGAGGTACCCTTGCACCCTAAACTTGTTCAGAAGGCTGAAAATGCGTGGAGAAACCAGGGACTCCGAAAACACTGCGTTTCCTGAGAACCCAAAGGTCACTTTGCAGCTGCATCCCTTCCTCTCTCCGAGGCTCATCCGCCCACCCAGCTAGAAGCTGTCTCATCTGTGGGAACAGGTTCTGTTTTACTGCCTGTGGTACACAGCTAGAGAAAAAAACCAAATTGCATGAATACATTTTATTCTCAACTCCAAGCTCCCTCCAACCTGTGGGTCTTTGCAGATCTAATAGTTACTCTGCAAAGACAGTTCAGGGGCACACAGGCGGGTTGGGCCAGTTACCACTTCTAGGGCTAACAGTTCCCTGGGCAGTCCCTTGTAGTACACGAGCCAGGTAGACTTTTTTATATTCTTTATTCTCTGCGAGCTCTGAGTTCCTAAAAGGGGAGGCGCTAAGGTCTGACTTCCTGTATGTGCAATGAGAGGGAACCTTAGAGGCTTGGATAGTGGCTCAGTGGATAAAACCACTTGCTGCGTAAGCTTGAAGACCTGAGTTCAAATCTCAGCACCCACTTAAAAACAAAAAACCCAGATACTGTCACGAGGGCCTATTACTCCAGGGCTGGAGGCAAGGGGTCAGACACAGGAGGATCACTGGAATTTGCTGCCTGCCAGTCTAGCTTCAGGTTCAGTGAGAGATCCTGTCTCAAGGAAGTAAGGCCTGAGCGTGGATACAGCAGGACATCCATCTGATGTCCTCTTCTGGCTTCTGCATGCATGGTCGTGTGTGTGTGTGTGTGTGTGTGTGTGTGTGTGTGTGTGTGTGTGTGCAAGCGAATGTAGTGCACACACACACACATGCATATACTACACGTGTATATGCCATACACACAAAAGAAATAATGGAGCTGGAAAGGTGACTCAGTAGGCAAAGGCATGTGCTGCCAAGCTGAGTTTGGCCCTGGGACCCACATCATAGATGGAGAGAACATGCCTGTGCCCCCAATTAATTAATTAGTTTAGCTGCAATAAAAAATAAAGAGATAAGGTTGGTATCATGTATAGACCCAAATGTTTGATGCTAAGAATCCCACTCTGGGGGCTGGAGAGATGGTGCAGTGGCTAAGAGCACTTGGTGCTCTTACAGGACCCAGGTTGTATTCCTAACACTCACATGCCATATAACAACCATCTCGAACTTCAGTTCCAGGGGTTTCAATGCCCTTTTCAGGTTTCTGTGTGCACCGGGTGTGCATACGGTGAACATACATTCATTGAGGCAGAACAAACATAACACAGAAAATAAAAATAAACCTTTTTAAAAAATCCTACCATCCTCATTCTGTGATCTTCGTAACATATATACTAGTTGCTTCTGTGCATTCACATATAAAAATCCAAATAGGACCTGTTCGTGTCGATGTGAAAATAGGGTCCAGATAAAGAGATTTAACACATGGCACGCGTTGCCTGGAATGTAATCGATGTTCTGTTTATCTATTGTAACCTGAGTTGGTCAGTTTTGTGTCAGATTGGCACAAGCTAGAGTCATTTTGGAAGAGAAAACCTCAACTGAAAAAAATTCTCCCACCAGATTTGCCTGTGGGAAAGTCTATGGTGCATTTTCTTGGCTGATGATTGGTATGGGAGGGCCCAAATCATTGTTGGTGGTACCACCCCTGGGCTAGGGGGTCCTGGGTGCTACACAAAAACAGGCTGAGCAAGTCATGAGGAGCAAGCCAGTAAGTACTAATCCTGCTTCATGTTTCTGCCTCCAGGTTCCTACCTTGAGTTCCTGCCCTGACTTCCATGGATGATATCTTACAAACTGTAAGATGAAGTAAACCTATTCCTCCCCGAGTTGCTTTTGATCATGGTGTTTCATCACAGCAATAGAAACCCTAGACAGTACCCATTGTCCAGATGTGGGAAACAAGGCACAAAAGGGCTCAGCAATTCATCCCTGATGGGTGAAGGAAGCAGAACTCATGCCAAAGGGATCAGACACGCACCACCAGACCGCCAACATCAGTTGCATTTCCAATATCCCAAACACTGCCTCACCCACAGTAAATGCTTAATACACACTTGCAATGAGGGCTGGGTGTGAAGCCCCATTGGTAGAATGGGGTTCCTTTCATGCCCAAAGCCCACCACCACAGAAACTGGACCTGGTGGTGCACTCCTGTAATCCTGGCACCAGGATATGGGAGGCAGGAAATTCAGAAGTTCAAAGCTATCCTCCATTTACATAGCAAGTTAGAGATCAGCCTGGGCTACAAGACATGGGGGTGGAGGGAGTCTTGTAATGAAAGAATGAGTGAACAGGTCAAGATGCAAATAAAAAAAATTGGGGATCCAGGAAGTCGACTTGGTGGATAAAGGGGCTTGCTACGAAGCGTGATGACCTGAGTTCCATCTCCAAGACCCACCTGGGAGAAGGAGAGGACCCACTCCCCAGAGTTGTCCTCTAACCTCCAGATGCTCACTATGATGCACGCTCCCAATAGTGAACATGCACATAAGTGCACATGCACACACACTCACACACACCACAATAAAGAAAGATATAAGGAAAAATGTAATGCAAAAAAATTTTAAAAGATGTTAGAGGCTGAAAATATGGCTCGGCAGTTAAAGACATGTCGTATTTTTACAGAAGACCTGAGCTCTGTCACCCAGTACCCACATTAGTAGCTCATGACCACATACACACCTAAAATTTAAAAACATATATTCAGTGTCACTAACATTTTGGGTTGGTGAAGAAGGGTCTCACTGTGTAGCCAACGCTGGCCTCAAACTCATGGCCCTCTCTCCTCATTCTCCTGAGTGGTGCCCACGACACCACCTTGCATCCACTGGGATGACAAAGGACAGAAAAAAAAGTAGGGGCTGGAGAGATGGCTCAGTGGTTAAGAGCACTGGCTAATGCTCTTCCAGAGGTCCTGAGTTCAATTCCCAGCACCCACATGGTGGCTCACAACCATCCACAGTGTGATCAGATGCCCTCTTCTGGCTGCAGGTGTACATGCAACTAGAGCACTCACATACTTGAAATAAATTAACTAATTAATTTATAAAAAGAATTCTACCTTCTCAGTGAAGGTAGATAAAGCCTTTAAAAAAAAAGTAACAAGTGTTGACAACATGTGGAGAAACTGGAATTCATGTGCACTGTGGTAGGAATAAAATGTAGTGCAGCCACTTCAGGACACAGTATGTTGTGTGGGATCCTCAAAAAGTTAAAAGTGCAGATGTTGGAGAGATGGCTCAGTGGTTAGGAGCACTGGCTGCTCTTGCAAGCGACCTGAGTTCAGTTCCCAGCACCCACATGGCAGTTCACAACCATCCCTTACTCCAGTAGACATGATGCCCTCTTTTGACCACGGAGGGCAACAAGCAAGCATGTGATACACAGACTTTCATGCAGACAACACACCCATACACATAAAATAAATAAATCTATTTTTTTAATAAAAAAAAAATCATAATGCCACATGGCCCAGAAACTCCACTTCTGGACTTCAACCCAAACGAGCTGAAAAACAGTAATGTGAAAGAGAAATTCATGGACCCATGATCTTAGTGGCATCAACCATGGTAGCCAAAAAGTGGTAACAAAAACCGTGGTGGTTTGTAATCCAAGCACCTAGAAAGGTGGGTGCAGGATGCTCAAGGTCGTCCTGGGCTATAAATTGAGTTAAAAACCAGTCTCAGCTACATACCTACCATGTTAAAAAGTGACAATAATTCAAATCCTCTCCTATAATGAATGTGCAAGACAAACCAAATGAAACGCATGCATACAATGGCATCTTATCCAACCTTTAAAAAGAATGACGTAGCTCAGTGCATAGAATCCTGCTGCCTTGCCACACCGGAAGACCTGGGTTTGAGTCCCCAGAACCTCATAAATCAGGCTGATGGCACATAGGTCTGTTGTCCCAACCGGAAGATCGGGAGTTCAACGTCATCTCATGCAGCTCTTGGCTCACCAGGGTTACCCAATATTGTTTTCAAAACCACTCCAAGCTGGGCATTGTGGTATACACCTTTAATGCTAGTCCTGGGGAAGAGGGGCAGAGGCAGGGGAATCTCTATACTATTGAGGCCAGCCTGATCTGCATAATGAGGTTCGGGACAGCCAGGGCTACATAGGGAGACCACCTCTCAAAAAACAAAACAAAGGAAAACCTCAAATAAGCAACAACAAAAAATAAAAACAAAATATATAGATATATCTCACAAGAGGAAATTTCCATAAAAAATGAAATGGAATTGAGACATGTATAAAACCTTCACAATAAAAACATCATTTTGTATCATTAGTATATGCTAATAAAAACTATTTAAAAGGGAATTATGAGACTCCCTATAACATACATGAATTTTGAGGTCATGATTCTAAGTGAAATTCCAGCCACACAGACAAAAGCTGTATGAGTTGACTGTCGAGATGGTTCAGCCTGTAAGAGTGCCTGCCACAAACTTTAGGATCTAAGTTCATTCCCTGAGACCCATATAATAGTAGGAAAAAAATACTTAAGAAAGTTGTATTCCTGCCACATGCTTGTGCCTTGGTATGCGAATTTTCACCCACCCATATATGTACCATATATTCACCCACACATACGCATGAACACTAAGAATAAATGTAAAATGTAATACAAATAAAATAAATTTTACATGTGGCACCTGGGGAAACCAAATTCACAAATACAAGAAGTAGAACAGTGGTGACCAAGGTGAGGGGAGAGGGAATGGAGAAGGGTTAGGTGAGTGGGGAGGGCTTCAGTTTCTGCAAGGTTCTGAGGCATTCTGAAGATTAGTCATACAACAACGTGAACGCACTCAGCATAACTGATCTGCATGCTTAATGATGAACAAGGTGGTAACCAGGCACGCAACTCAGTGGGTAGAGTATCAGTCTAGTATAGGACCCAAAGGATCTGGGTTCGATTCCCCAGATAGTGGTGCACAAGCCAGTCATCAGGAGGATAAGGCAGTCAAGGTCATCCACAGTCTCAGCGTGCTCCTGGCTCACCTGGCTGTGCGAGACCCTGTCCCAGAGCAACGCGAAACAAAATGGCGTGCCACCAATACGGGAAGCCAGATCGCTGCTCTCTCTGAATAAAGAGGAAGGAAGGGTGCATGAAAGCACACGCTGTGCAAATCTGACAGCCTGAGTTCCGTCCCCAGAACCCATGTAAAAAGCCAGATGTCAAGCCGGGCGGTGGTGGCGCACGCCTTTAATCCCAGCACTTGGGAGGCAGAGGCAGGTGGATCTTTGTGAGTTCGAGGCCAGCCTGTTCTACAAAGTGAGTCCAGGACAGCCAGGGCTACACAGAGAAACCCTGTCTCGAAAAAACCAAAAAACCAAAAAACAAAAAAAAAAAAACAAAAAAAAAAAAGCCAGATGTCGTGGCACACATCTGTAACCCCAGCACTATGGTGAGAGAGGAGATGGAAACAGGGAACCTGCCCAGAAGTTCTCTGGCCAGCTAGCGTAAACTATGCAGAACAGCAGACACAAAAAAGACCCTACCTACATCAATGAGGTAGGAAAGAACCAATTCCTGAAAGTTGTCCTCTCCACACACGCATCATGCCATGCTTCCAGTATGTGAGAAAGCAAGAACACGCATACACACACACAAATACAAATGAATAAATGAATTTTTTTTGGTGACAGGGTTTCATCATATAGCCCTGGTTATCCTGGGACTCACTATGTAAACCAGGCCAGTTCTGAACTCACAGAGATCCACCTGCTTCTGCTACCCGAGTGCTGGGTTAAAGGCGTGCACCACCACATCTCTAAATAAATATTTTTTTAATTAATAAGGTGATAATTTATAACATGTATTGCCACAGTTTCAAAAGAAGGAAAAAAAGAAAGATCTTCTCAATATAAATTCTCATTCTGTGTGTGTGTGTGTGTGTGTGTGTGTGTGTGTGTGAAGGTCAGAGGTCAACTTTGGGTGTCTTCCTTAATCATTCTCCACCTTATCCTTTGAGACAGGGCCTCTCAGCTAAACCTGGACTGGTTCCATCCCCAGCACTGCATAAACCAGGTCTGTTAACCCACACCAGCACTCAGGAAGTACAGACGAAGGACTAAGAGTTCAACCCATCTTCAGCCATACACCAAGTTCCAGGCCAGCCTGGGGCACTGGGATGCTACTAATTATCAACTTGGCACCTAGGAGGCAAGCCTGTGGGCATAGCCGTGAGGGACTGTCTAGATTAAGATAAGCCTCCAAAAATATCTGTGAGGAATTTCCTAATTAAACTAACTGATTTAAGAAGACTTATCTAATTGTGGACCACCATCTCTTGCTCAGAGAGCAAGAGATCCCGAACTATATAAAGTGGAGAGGGTAGGAAGTACATCGAGATGGCTCAGCAGGTAAAAAGGCATCTTCTGTGAAGCCGGGTGACCTGGCTTTGGATACCAGGAATCCTTGTACTGGAAGGAGAGAAGTGATTCTGACCACAGGTTATCCTCTGACCTCAGCACGTGCTCCGTGATGTAAATTCTCCTCCACCCAGATGTAAATAAATCAGATAGACAGACAGACAGAATTAAAGTGGAGAGAGTGCACTGAGTGATCATTAGCATGCACGTATTAACCTGTTGTTCTCTGCTCCTGGTGATGGCTGTGATGTGGCTGGGCTGCTCCGAGCTCTTGTTGCCCCAGCTCCCCCCACAATGACGGACTGTGGCCTGGAATTGCGAGGCAAGTGAATAAACTTTGCATCCCTTAAGTTGATTTTCATGGAGCATTTTGTCACAGCAAATAAGAAGCAAAACCAACAGGCACTGGAGACTCTGCCTCAAAAAAGGGCGTGAGGGAAGAGTGAGCAAGATGGTTTGGCATAAAGTCACTCACCACCAAGCCTGATGGCCTGAGCTTGACATTCAGGTCTCACATGGTGGAAGGAGAGAACTGGTTCCTACAACAAGTTGCCCTGACACCCACACTAATGCAAACACATAGACATACATACATACATACATACATACATACATACATACATACATACATAAACACGCAAGCATGCATGCATGCATACATACATACATAAGATGAAAAACAAAGAATCTAACACATTGTCAGTAACAATACACTCTGGGCTAACCATGTATCTGTCACTTCGGAGCATTGGACAGGAAGTTCATTAACGTACTGAATACTTTGCACAACCCTGTAAAGTGTACAGTAACAGGATCCCTGCTTTACAAAGGAGGAAACTGAGGCACAGAGAACTGAAGAAGCTGCCCCACCCCACACACATGCTGCATCCTAGGGAGAAGTTTCAATCACAGCCAGGTTTCAGAGGTCACAGAGCTCAGGCTCTGAGCCAACTTCTCTAGCTGCCCATCCCAGACCTACTGAGCCCCAGCAGTAAGGCTCTTAGGAATCAGGATGCCCTTGAGCCTAAGTCTCCTCAGGGAGAAATGAGGATGATGCTGTGGCTTTAGAGGCTTCTGGGGAGGTTCCAGTGAAGTGAAACACAGATCCTGTGATGATTACAGTATGCACCAGTTTCTGGGATCCGAGCATTATGTATCAGCACTTTTTTTTTTTTGGGGGGGGGAAACAGGGCCTCTCTACAAATCCCTGGCTGTCCTGAAACTCACTCTGTAAAATGGGCTGGCCTCAAACTCACAGAGACTCTCCTGTTTCCCAAGTGCTGAAATTAAAGGCATGTGCCACCACACCCAGCCCACGTTTATTTTATTTTTATTTGGGAATTGGTGGGTTTGTGCACATGAGGACAGGTGCCCCTGAAGGCCAGAAGAGGATGTCAGATCCCTTTTGCACAGGAGCTACAGTCAGTCGTGAGCCACCTGACATGCACCGAACAGAACTGGGAACCCAACTCTGGTCTCCTGGAAGAATAGCAAGAGCCATCCTGCCATCCCTGGCCTAGATAGGAGTTTGGTTTTTGTTTTTGTGTTTAATGTCCATCCAGGGTTGGTAGTGGGATGGCCCTAAGTCTCTACAACTCCCTCCCCATGCCCCGGACCTGCCTAATATACAAGGACTTGATGGTTAAGGAGGAGAGCATGTGACAAACATGTCCAGCGTGCAGTGTCCATCACATGCCTCAGATTGTGGGTGCCCCAGCCTGAGTCACTTTCCCTTCTCAGGCCTCCGGCTTCCTGCTGACAAGCAGGAGCCATAATAATACCTTCCCTGTGGCACAATTGCAAAGACTCAATGAGCTAATAAGGCAGGCAATGCCACTTGCGGAACACAGGGGTTTGCAGAGTCAGCGGCAATAAATGGGTCCGGCCGTGAGTCCAGACTGTTGGGTCCCCAGAGAGGAGCTGGGAGCAGAGCTGAGAGTTCTCAGGAAGAGGCTGGAACACAGCTGCCCAGTGTGGTTACCACCATCTCAGCACAGCATAGGCATGAGCTATAAGGGGGAAATACACTGGACTTCATAATAAGAGGAAGCAAGAGGAACAAGGAGGGAGAGGAGTAATGCTTCACATTGATTATAAGAGATATGTTGGTCACGGTTGCTTAAATATTAAGTTCACCTGGTTTTGGTTTTTACGGCTGGGAATGGAACCCAAGTGCACTACCAGGAGCCTCACTGGTAGATTCTAGGCAAGCACCCTACCACCAAGCTCCACCTCCAGCCCCTTACTGAGAGATTCTAGGCAGACACTTTACCACTGAACCAGACCCATCACTAGTGAATTCTAGGCAAGTGTTCTACCATTGAACCACTCGGCCAACCCTTTGTTGGTGGACTCTATGCAGGTGTTTTACTACTAAACCTTGCCCCCAAGGCCTCATGGGGGTTGGGGTGGGGTTCTAGGCAGGTGCTCTATACTGAGCCACACTCCCAGCCCTACCTTTTATTTGTTTTAATGTAGCTAGCAGGAAAAATTAATCATATACACAATTTATATTTCTGTTGGGCAGTACTGAGTACATATGGAGGAAGGGTTCCAGATTTAACACCTTGAAATCCTAATAAGAAGAAAACAGTAATACATAAACAACAGTACCAGGAAGTGCAGCACCTGCTAGCCTACTAAGTGCTTCACTCATATAAATGCAGACCCCCCCACCTCAATCTTGCAGATAAGACATTACCATGATCCCCCTTTTGCAATAATGGAAGTGAAACTGGGAAAGTTGCACTGTACACAGCCCAAGGTCACGCTGCTCTAGGTGACAGGCAAAGGCAACCCCCTCTGTCTTATTTCAGGGTTTATGTCTCAATGGCAACATTCTATCCCATTTCAGATGCCACAAAGGAAGATAGAGACCGAGTCCCAGAATTCCCAGACCCACTGAGGGTCCACCTTCTGCACACTTGGACCCCTGGTGGGCTGGAAGTTATGTTTTTGTTGTTTTGTTCCAGCCCTAAGTTTCAATCCAGATGCTACAGTGTATTACCTGTGGGACTCCGTGCAAGACACCGCACTTCTCTGAGCCATTGCTTTCTCTTAGGGGTAATAACAGTAGCTCTTTAGCAGGGTTATTTGAGTGACACATGAATGACAGTTACAGTAACAGCCAAGCCAAGCTCCTTGACACACTAACCTCCTTTGCCTGACAGCATCGTACCCACTTCTCCAGTTTTAACTAGACAGGATCCTTTCTCAACTCTCCTGGGATGCATCTATCTCCCTCAGACTTTAACCCTTTGTGATGGCTGGTTTTCTATTCCGAACTGGACACAACCGACTGTGGGCATGTCTTTGGAGGATTATCTTGATTGCCTTAATTGAGGTGGCAGGATGTGCCCACTGTGGGTGGCTCTATTTCCTGGGCTTTGGGGTCCTGGACTGTATGTGAGAGAAAGCTGAGCATTGGTATCTAAGTAAGCCATGTGCATGCATTCATTTCTCAGTGGATGTAATACGACAAGTTATTTGAACTTGTCTGCCTTGATTTCCCAACAACAATCCACTGAAACCTGGAATTAAAGGATAAAAAAGTCCCTCTCTCCTTTAAGTTTTTTTTTGGGGGGGGGTTAGGTTTTTTGAGACAGAGTTTCTCTGTGTATCCTTCCTTGACTGTCCTGGACTCACTTTGTAGATCAGGTTGGCCTTGAACTCACAGAGATCCACCTGCCTCCACCTCCCAAGTACTGGGATTAAAGGAGTGCATCACCAAGCACTGCCCTTAAGTTATTTTTTTGACAGAATAATTTATCTTAACAACAGAAAAGAAATTAGAACACCTTTTGACTGCCTGTTCTTTTGTTTTCTTTCATGACAAGGTCTTGCTAGGCAGCCCAGACCCATTTGGAACATGGATCCTGCCTCAGAGATCTTTCTGTCTTGGCCTCCAGAGTGCTAGGATCATAGGAATGGGCCACCATGTCTGGCGTCAAAAGTTATTTGTTTGATTTTTCTTATGTTTGTGTGTGTGTGTCATTGTAAGGAATATTAATTCCTTTGGGGCAGGGCTTCTTGACAGAGGTTAGGCTGGCCAGCAGGCATTCGTAATGGTCTTGTCTCTACCTTCCCAGTGCTGGGATTACAAGCGTTTACGACCCTTGTGTGGTTTTTCATGTGGGTTCTGGGAAATGAACTCAGGTCCTTGTGATTGCAAAGAAAGACATTATGCACATAGTCACTTATTCTTCCTCTTAGATGACCCTGATCCACTCATTGATGCCTATCACCTTGACATCTCCAGTCAGGTTGCTTCCCTGATTTCAGCCTCTCAGAACCTAGAACAAGGGGAGGAAAGGACAACACATGGGCCAAGCCAAACCTGACTGAGAATGGCTTCTTCAGTTTGTCAAGGATGGAGAGAGTGTCAAGGAAGAGTATGGTTTCCTAGCATGTAAAATGGCACAAAATTCAGTCAGACCTTTTGACACACACACCTTTTATTACATCTACTTGGGAGGCCAAGGCAGAATGACTGCAAGTTCAAGGCTAGCCTGGGAAACTTGTGAGACTCTGTCTCAAAAGAAAAAGGAGGCTGAGGATACTGCTCAGGGATAAAATGTCTTCCTAGCACTTGTGAGGCCCTAGGTTCAGTCTATTGTGGGTGAGCCAGGTGAAGTGGCTCATGCCTGTGGTCTCAGTAATTTAGGCTGCTGAGGCAGGAGGATTGCTGTGAGTTCCAGACAAGCCTGAGCTGCATCACGTAGCACTGTTTCAAAAAAAATGAAAAGTCGGGTGTGGGAACTCATGCTGTAATCCCAGCAACTTATGAGACAGAGGCAAGAGAGTCTTGCCTAGGCCAATGAAATGGTTCATTGGGTAAAGATGCTTCTGCCAAATCTGATGACCTGAATTCCACTCTGAAACTTACATGATAGGAAGAGAAGATAAAATAAGCTTCCATGAATTATCTGCTAACTTTAATATATGTGGCCATGGCATGCATGTGTGTATACCCCTACACACACAATAAACAAACAATGAATGAATAAAAGAGTCTGCATAGACTTCCTGTTTAAAAAAAACAAAGTTAAAGGCCAGCCTTGGCTACATGGCAAGTTAGAAGCCAGCCTAGGCTACATGAGACCCTATCTCAAAAAAACACCCAAAACACATAGAAAGGAGAGACCAAGATGGAGGAGGGAGAAGAAGGGAAGAAGAAAGGAAGAGAGGGAGGAAGGGGGGAAAGAAGGGGAGAGAAAAGCAGAGAGCATGAAATTCAAATGTGGTATCCATGAGAGATGCTCAGCTGGACTGCAGCCACACTCACGTGTAGTAAGGCTGTTTTCTCTAGTAATGGCAACACCAACGGTGTGCCCCACAAAGCATAAAAGAATTACCATACTGCATGCCGTAAACCCTTTGGTACAAAACCTCTCCCATCACAGGTATTATTTCTCAGCAAGCATGCTAAATCTGACACATTCACCACCAAGCCCATGATATAAGCAAGCTAAATAAGAGAAAATAAAGGAAGTTAAACAAAATGCCTGGTCTTCCATCTCATAAGCAGATCCCCCACTGCCAAGTGCTCTGGCCAAAGCTTCATTACCACCTGGGGTTTCTCACCTGAGGTTATTTTTTATCCCCCAGGGACATGAAGATAATGTACGGAGACAATTTACAATTTTGGTTGTCACAACTGTTGGGAGGTGGGCGGCACTAGACGGAGAATAGAGAGGCAGATCAACATCCTACGATGACAATGACGACTCACAGAATTCTCAGTCCCAAAATGTCACCGGGCTGAGGTTCAGAAGCCCCACCTCCAAGACACCCCTCACTCTTCTTTCCCTCTCAGATCCCACAATTGCTCCATCAGCAATGCCTTCCCACGGGGAACTTTGGAAGGTACTATGAATTCAAACCATGGCTCCCACATTCTCCCTTTCCACCCTCCCCTCAGCCATTTGTCAGCACAACAGCAAGAGCCATCCTGTTAGAACTTAAGCCAGCTCACAGGGCTTCTCTGCTCCAGAACATTTAATGGCTCCCATCTCCAAGCCAAAGCTGAATCTTCTGTGGGATACCTATGAACCTGTGAGACCAAGAGCCTATTATCTCTTGACCACATATTCCTCCCTCCCTCACTGTGTCCCAGCCATACTAGCCTCCCACTGGTGACCAAACACAGATTCATGCCCACCTTTGCAACTACTCTTTCCACAGCCCATAAACCCATGTGTCTCCAACTACACTTCTCTCAAGCCACCGGCCAATGTCAACTGCTGTGTGAAACTCCTCCCAGCCTCCTCCACAGCCCCGAGACAAGGTTCTCTGTGTAGCTCTGGCTGTCCTGGAACTCGATCTGTAGCCCAGGCTGCCCTCGAACTCAAGAGACCTGCCTGCTTCTACTTCCCATGTGCTGGGAATAAAGGCATTTGCCACCACCACCTGGCTTCTCCCCGACTTCTTGATTAATTCACGTGCATAACCTTGATGCTTGCCTCTCTCCATTTCTGCTTTTCCCTTAATTGTTGTCTCTATTATTCTCTCTCTCTCTCTCTCCAGAACAGAAGATACTGAAGTCAGAGTTCTGTATGCTTTCACCCCTCATTGCTCTCGACTCAACAAAAAGAACCTGAGGATGTGGCTCAGTGGGTAGAGATTCTTGCTTCCAAGCCCGACAAACCAAATTCAAGTCCATGAATTTACATGGTGGAAGGAGAGAAATGACTCCTGCAAGCTCTCCTCAGACCCCTATGTGCACACCAACGCAAACTTTCAGACCATACTGACACACACACACACACACACACACACACACACACACACACACACACACTGACATACATAAAATTAGAAGGCTCAGAGCCTGCTACACAGTTTAAAGCCAATAAAAACTGATGGGTGGATAAACGTGTATAAATGGGAGAGTGAACGAATGAATGGTACCCACTCATGGGGTCAGATCTTCCATGATGGCTTGCCAGGAGCCAGAAGTCAGATCTCCGGGGACAGTCACCCTGCTTTGAAACATTGTCGGCTGACTTGGGCTTTCGGTACGAAACACTCCAGGGACTCGTCTTCAAAGCCCACCTCTTCCTCACTTGAGGTGAGTGATTTGTTGGGACAGAGGAATTAGAGGCAATGGAGAGGAAGGCAGATTTTTAAAAGCAAAGTGAAAAAAATTGCAGCCTGCTGGTGGTAGAGGAGAGGTTTCGAGGATTGCTGGTCTACTCCTTAGTGTCAAGAAATAGGGCGAAGAGGCTCAGAGAAGTGGAAGGATAGTGGTCACACTGTGAGGAACCCAGAGTCTTGTTTCCCACCCCAAGCCCTCTGCGTGCAAGAAAGGTATACGTGAAATGTGCACGAAAGAATGACTTACCTGGAAGATAGGCTAGAGAAAGGGCTAAAGAGGAAGGTGGCGGGTATGTGTCTTGGAGAAAGAGGGGCAAGGCAAGGAGAGGGGTTTGAGCCAGAAAACAGCACAAAGAGACAAGAAAACTGTTGGAGGGAGAGTGGACAGTAGCAAGGGGTCAGAGAAGAGGAAGGGCAGAGCCAAGAAAGACTCTCAGAAGAGTCTGCTGAGGCTGCGGAGATGAAGTTATAAATGAGAACAAGAAACACAGAGGTTGCGAGCTTGGAAGAAAAAGCTGAGGGCTGCTGAGGAGGAGAGGCAAAGACCTACAGAGAGGAAACCAGAGGAGGTCCTAAGGCATAGCTTTGCTTCAAGTCTGGAATCCCACAGAGCCAAATAGGAGAGGAGAGACGTGGGAGAGGGGCAAGAATGGTAAGGGCCAGTGAGATGGCTCCTGGGTGAAGGTGCTTGCCTTGCTGCTAAGCATGACAACCATGTTCCCATCCCTGGAACCCACATGGTAGAAGGAGATTATCAACTCCTGCAAGTTGCTGTCTGACTTCCACACCACGCACACTGGAACTTGCATATGATAAACAAACAAACAAACAAACAAACAAACAAATAAATAAATAAATAAATAAAAGTGATTAGAAATTATCTTAAGGGGGCTGAAGGGATGGCTCAGCAGTGAAGAATACTGTCCCAGAGGATCAGAGTCCAGTTCCCAGCACCCACATCAGGCAGTTAACAACCTTTTGTAACTAACTCCAGGTGTATTAGAGGGCCTCCTCTTCAGAGTACTTGAACACATGCAAGTGTGCAACACACAGACACATACAAATACATATATGGTCTCAATAATCTGTAACTCCAGTTCCAGAGGCTCCCAACATGTTCTTCTGACCTCAGAGGGCACCAGGCACGCATGTGGTGTGTAGCCGAATAAGCTGATAAAACGCCCATACACATCATCAAATACAATATGATCTACAAATAAAAAGAGAATCCCAGAAGAGGGTTGGGAGGTAGAGCAGAGGGGTGCATGGAATCATACATAATAGCACCTGCGGCAGGGAAGCACACCCCTCAAGACCTTAGATGGAGACTCAGAACACTATCCCTCAACTTCCTGGAGGAACAGGTTTCAACAGAGGTGGCCAGCCAGGGCCTCCCTGGACCCTACCTTCCAGGCAGCATATCCGCCAGAGACCTGAGTGTGTGAGGCCCCCAGGGTCCTTCTTCTCCGAGGAGCCACTGCCCCCACGATGGGGTGGTCCGTCATCACCTGCCGTGAGGTTGGTGGTGTTGCAGATGAGAGCTCGTGTGTAGAGCCAGTAGTCAGTGCTGATGGCGATGGTCATGAGGCCAAAGGCCGCGAAGGCTCCTATGGTGGTCAGTAGTACCTGAACGCCCTTTTCGCACCACAAGCCCCTCTCTTCATTCCAGCGTTTCAATGATTCCAGTTTGACCACAGGCAACCGGGGGGCCGTGGGCCACCACCGGGGCAGCGGAGGCGGGGCCGTGCCGGCGGCTTGGGGGTCACAGCACAAGCGGAAGCTGGGGGGCCTCGAGGGGCCGGAGGGGACGGGGGCAGCGAGCAGGTGGCCGAAGAGGCGGAGGTCAGAGTAAAGCCATGGTCTCCACCTGGTGGAAGCAAAAGAGAGAGGGAGTCAGTTCTGTGAGGTGGCCGTTTTTCCGCCCAAAACTGCTAGCCTGCTAAATGCTACTAACTACCCCTCATCAGCCATGGACTCATAGGTCACGACCCAAGACCCCCGCCCCCTTCCTCTCCTGTGATCACCACTGCCCTCTTGTGAAGCCAACTTTTGATTCAAACCCCACTGCTATCTCCTCCTAAGGAGGCCCCTGTCTTGTTCAGTCCTTAGACACCCTGGTCCCCATTACCACCAGCCTTCTCACATACAGTACGGACACACAAACACCCGCACCTTGTAGGAACACTACTCAGGAAAAGCGGGTCCATATGTCTCCAATTTTGCCTCCAGTATCTCTACAACTTAGGAGACACACTGTCAGCTGGGGGTGTAGTTGGTAGGTGTTAGCCTAACATGCATAAAACACTGAGTTTGATCCCAACCACAATATAAATGGTGCATGGTGGTATTTGCCTATAAACCCAGCACTCAGGAGATTGATACAGGTAGTAGGATCAGTTCAAGGACATCCTTAGCTACATAGAAAGTTGGAGGCTAGCCTGGGCTACTTGAGACCCCATCTAAAGAAAAGAAAAACATAAGCTCACTAATTCCACAGTTTTTTTCCTCTCCTTGGCAGGATACCTCCCTTCCCCAAAATTCCTGGTTTTGTCACTCGGTACCACCTAGCATTTCTCCTATAATTTCCTCTACTTAGGAAAAATAAATTTCTTAATCTCCCCTTACTTAAAAAAATAAGAATAAAACTTCCCAAGTGACCCTCACTATTCACAGGGATATAGTATCTGCTCAATGGCCTTAACACTTCCACGGTTTCCTCTATATAGGCCTCTCTCAGCCTTCATGTATCAGGAATTGGCCTTGCACTTTAGACACATCTTCAAAGTGCCAGGGGATTAAATAAAAATTCTGATGCCCGGACTCTTACCTGAGAAATCTCAATTTAATGGGTCTAAGAAGTGATCAAGCTCCCTGGGGAGTTTTCAAATCCTCTAGACTTGGAAGACTATACCCCCTCCCTCTATCATGCGGAAGCCTACAGTCCCTCCTGGGCCCTGTTGGGTCATTCATCCATCTGCCTTCCAACCCCAACAGACTGCTGGCCTGCTATGTTTTTGACTCCGCACTCTCTCTTGCTAAAAAGTATCTGGAACCTGGTCTCTGCTCTCCCTACAACTCACACAAACCAACATTCCCATGTCTTTCTCCTCCATTAAGAAAAGTTTGTTCTGTGAGCTTCACAAGTTTTCCTACTCAGCAATTTCTTCCTCCAGACCTCAATTTCCCCCCTTTCAGAAATGTCCTAATATCTAATCTGTCCAAAAATATCATCATCCTCCTGTGTTCTGCCCAGCATGTCTTGGCTCCTGCCCTTGGCAGAGGTACCTCACCACAGCCTCAGTAATCTACACCACAAGGGATCCCCCAATTCTAGATCATCCCAGGTGAGTCTGTACCCACACTCTCTTCAACATATTAGAATCTCCCTCTCAACTTTTTCAAAACATCATAGAGACCCTTCCCTTTTGCCCACTTCTTCCACCCACCACAGCTTCCTGCATCTTCTTCCCTTAGGAAAATCCCCTCTCAAGGCCCAGCAGACTTCTCTGGAACATCCCCGGCCCTTCGTCATAACAATTTCCACCTGTGCAGGAACTTAGCTCCCATCATCTCCAAAAGAAAAACAAAACTAAAACCCAAAACCAGAACAAAAGAAAAAAAAAAGGAAGGAAGGAAGGAAGGAAGGAAGGAAGGAAGGAAGGAAGCTATAAAACTACAACTCTTAGGGATAATTCATTCCCTCTCCATTCATTTCTATCTTCTAGAAGAGCCCACTGCAGTGCCTCTTCCTCACTGTGTTTCCCCTACCTGTTTCAATCTCTTCCTTGGACTTCTTCCCCAAACCCCCCTGTAGGAGTCTGGAAGCTCTGAGAATGAGAAGCATCAACCAAAAACCCCCGGGTCCCGGTACAGGGTGACCTTGGCCTCCCAGTTCCCTCCCTGGCTCCACCCTGGACTGGGTCTGCTCCCAGGAGGGGAGATAGAGAAAGGTTGTCTATGGGGGGTGTCTCCATGGCAACGGGGCCTAGTGCCCCACACGTGTGCTCCTGCCTACACACACTCTCTCTCTCTCTCTCTCTCTCTCTCTCTCTCTCT